>ML292700.1:0-18776 GCA_005239495.1 Nicotiana undulata | reverse complement strand
GTGCACAGCAGCTGGTGTGACCGCAGGTGCGGTTGCCCAGCTGCAGGTGCGGGACCGCCCCTGAGGTCCCAGCCTCGCAGGTGCGACCCAGGCGCCGCAAGGGCGGCTCGGCAGGAGCGGATTCTTTTCCGCAGGTGCGGCCCCTTCTGGGCTGGCCTAAGTCCGCAGGTACGATATGTTTTCCGCACCTGCGATACCGCAGGTGCGATCCTTTTTTCGCAGGTGCGATCCTCATTCGTTGACTTTCTTATGAACTTGCAAAGAGTATTGAAGAGGTGTATGGATACTAATCTAGTATTAAATTGGGAAAGTTCCATTTTATGGTACATGAAGGTATAGTCTTGGGGAACCTAGTGTCAAGCAAGGGAATTGAAGTGGATCGCGCAAAAGTTGATGTAATAGAAAAGTTGCCACCACCCACTTCCGTCAAGGCAATAAGAAGTTTCCTTGGCCACGCCGGGTTCTACAGGCGGTTTATAAAAGAGTTTTCCAAAATTGCTAACTTTTTGTGTAAATTGCTTGAAAAAGATCACCCTTTTGTGTTTTCTGATGACTGCAGGGTATCTTTTGAGGAATTAAAAAGGAGGCTGGTGTCAGCACCTATCATAGTTGCACCCGACTGGGAGCAACCATTTGAGCTGATGTGTGATGCAAGCAACTATATTGTGGGAGCAGTTCTTGGGCAGCGAAAAGATAAAGTCATGCATCCAATATACTACGCAAGTAGAACTTTGAGTGGCGCCCAACTAAATTACACAATGATCGAGAAAGAGATGCTAGCAGTGGTGTTCACATTTGACAAATTCAGGTCATACCTGATAGGCACGAAGGTAATTGTTTATACTGACCATGCTGCTCTCAGGTACCTAATTGAGAAGAAGGAGTCAAAGCCGGACATGATTCGATGGTTACTACTACTACAAGAATTTGACTTGGACATCCGTGACCGAAAGGGTATGGAGAACCAAGTGGCTGGTCACTTGTCTAGGCTGGAAGGAGCCGAGAAGAAGGTTGAGGTAGAAGAGATTATGGAGAATTTCCCGGATGAACAACTACTAGCCACGAGCCTTGAGGTAGCGCCATGGTATACAGACATTGCAAACTACCTGGTGAGCGGTATTGTCCTCTATGACCTTTCCTCTGTCCAAAATAAAAATTTCTTTCGTGACTGTCGCATGTATTATTGAGATGAGCCATATCTATTCAGGATTTGTGTTGATAACATGATCCGGAGATGTATCCTCGAGATAGACCAATCTTCTATTTTGCAGGCTTGTCACACGTCCCCATATGATGGCCATTTCGGGGGAGTAAGGACAATTGCGAAAGTGTTGGAGTCGGGCTTTTACTGGCTGACATTGTTCGAAGATACATACTTCTGGGTGAAGGGTTGTGATGAATGCCAACGAACCGGGAACATTTCCCGCCGACATGAGATGGCCATGAACCTAGTTCAGGAGGTAGAAGTGTTTGATGTATGGGGAATCAATTTCATGGGGCTGTTTGTTAGCTCATATGACAACAAGTACATACTCGTAGCTGTGGACTACATGTCAAAATAGGTGGAGGCTGCAGCGCTCCCTACAAATGATGCAAATGGGGTTATTGGTTTTTTTGAGAGAGAACATCTTCACCCGATTTGGCACTCCTAGGGAAATGATCAGTGATGGAGGCACTCATTTCTGCAACTGAGGCTCCACAAAGTTGTTAGAAAATATGGTGTATGCCACAAGGTTGCTACCCCAAATCACCCACAAACGAGTGGGAAAGTGGAAGTTCAAACAGAGAGATAAAGAGCATTTTTACAAAGATCGTGAATGCCACAAGAACAGATTGGGCGAGAAAGTTAGATGATGCACTCTAGGCCTGTCGCACCGGTTTCAAAATGCCGATTGGCATGTCGTTGTATAAATTGGTTTTGGGAATGCGTGTCACTTACCAGTGGAGTTGGAGCATAGAGCCTTGTAGGAATTGAGGCACTTGAATATCGACATAGAAGAGGCGGGTACAAGTAGAGTCACTGAGTTGCACGAGCTTGATGAGTTTCGCTACCAGGCTTTTGAGGGTGCAAGACTGTAGAAGGAGAGAATGAAGATGATCCACGACAAAAATATTCTTGAGCGGAACTTTAAACCTGGAGATATGGTATTGCTGTACAATTCAAGATTGAGGTTGTTTCCAGGCAAGTTGAAGTCAAGATGGTCAGGACCATTTCGTGTGGTAGAGATGCATTCAACTGGAGCCGTCGAGATTACATCAGTAGATGAATCTCGAAAATTCAAAGTTAATGGGCAAAGGCTAAAACATTACCAAGGCATGGTTGAGGAAGATAAAATGATCTCGACCTTGTACTTGAAAGATCCTTGATAAGGTATAACCCGAGTCGTGTCGCGACATTAAATCAGGCGCTTCTTGGGAGGCAAAGCATGGGTTTGTTGTAATTCGTCGTGCTGCAACGATAAATCAAGCGCTACTTAGGAGGCAACCCAATATTTTTGGTGTCTTTGTTATTTTTCGTGTTTGATTTTGAATTGTCAAGGTATTAACAAGTTTATTTGTGCAGGGATGAATTTGTGCGGGCTGGAATGACTTGGGGTGAAGAAATCAATTTTGAGGAGGGGCCAAAAGTGGCTCAAGTTGAAAAGCTGAAAAAATAAATTTCAAACGTGCGCGGTCACGCATTTTAAGACTCTCACTGCCACACATGCGCGACCGCGCACTGACCGCACATATTGCCACACATTTTAAGACCCTCACTACCACACGTGCACGGCCGTGCACCGGCCGCGCACTGGGCATTGTTTTGTAGGGTATTAAACTAGTTTTTTTCTTTATTTATTTTTTCTTTTCTTTATTCTTTTTTTCTTTTCTTTTAAAGCGATCAACCCCCACTCCCCCATTCTCCTCTTCTAATCTAAAATACCCGCATCTCTAAACAAAAGAAAAAGAACACTCAAAACCTTTCCCCTTCCCCCCAAGTTCAAAATCGAACCCTACCCCCTTCCCTTAATCTCTCCTCGTCCATCACTTCCCAACCTAAATCCTCACAAGTTCCCTCAGGTAAGTGACATTTTTTTTGTTTTCGTCTTAGTTTAGTTTAGTTTCTCTATTTTTTCTTGGTATTGTAGTAGATTTCTTTGTTTTGTTTTTCTCTTTGCTTGTATGCTTGTTTGTATATTGAGGTAATATTTGTATGTTTAGATTAGACTTTGGTATATCTGTGGTTGAATTGGGGTTATCAAAAAATTGGTGTTTGGGAGTTCGGGTTAACTTGCGCATCAAGTGTTTGTACAAATTCCACAATGAATTCGAGAATGTAATTTTGTGACCAAGTGTGCTAGTGAAGTCTGAGTAACCGCTCTTGGTTCATACATGGTGCCTTTCACTGATAGTGGTATTTGTTTCAGGTAGTATGACGCCATCCAAGAATAGCAAAACCACAAGTGCCTCTTCTAGTGGTCACGCAGGCTCATTCTGGCCGTGGGCCTCAGCCAATGCGCCCTAGTTTCACAGTACCAAGTTCATATCCAGGTCAATCCAGGAACGTTTTGGTCATAAGTTTCCCAAGAAACCCTTATCGGAGAGAGGAATTGATGTGGGGTCCCTCCAAAATTACTGTCCCAATATGTATCGGGAATTGGTTCAGCGCGGGCTAGGTATTTTCTTTGAAGAACCTAATGAAGCCAATTTAATGATTGCGCGGGAGTTTTAGGCGAACTTCCCGGAACATGTGAACCATGTCTGCATGGTAAAACAGAAGAGTGTGGATGCATCCATCGAGGCCATTAGGAGGGCTTACCGGTTTCCAGTGTTTGGGATAAATCCTAAAGCGGAGGACTATTATGACACCTATAGCAGAGAACCTACCTCGTTGAATGTGTTCTACCGAACAATATGTGTGACCAAAAAGGAAGTAGTGTGGATTAAGCAGGGGCAGAAGTTTCATTCAGCATCGCTTACCTTTGAAGGGAAGTGTTGGCTCTATGTCATCAATAGCCTCCTGCTGCCTTTTTCTAATACCATTGAGGTGAATGGTCCCCGGGCTGCACTGATCTGGTGTTTTATCAATGGTAATGATTTTGATGTGGCTAAGTTTATTCATGATGAAATGTTCATTCGTTGTCCCGTGGAAAGGTATGGGTTCTTCTTTCCTTCCTTAATCACTAGATTATGCCGGGCGGCACGTGTACCGAAAAACATTAATTTGGATGGGAAAGTAAAAAAAGAATAGAAGTCATGGGCTGATAAATTGGTAATTAGGAAGGATCCTGTTGCACATGTCGAAGCAAATAGCGATGATTCTGATGCTCGAGATGAGGGACATGATGGGCAAGATGAGACTGTGGCTGCTTCACCCCTGCACAAGCAGGTTGCTGAGGGTACATCAGTTGTCAGATGGTACACGAGAATGATGGCCTTAGAGCATCAAACTTGGGAGCTCGAGTGTATGCACTTGCCACCCAAAATACAAAATCAGAGAAGAAGGTCATGGCTTGGTTGCGTGCACTTGGCAAAGCATGCCATCTCGACCCCGACACTATCTCTGACCAAGACTGACTCTATCAGGGAAGTTTCCTTTACCTTGCATTTTTTCGTTGTGTGACATGAGGAAATGCCACCATTTAATGTGTGGGTGGGGGGATATCTTGTATTTGTGTTGTATATATATAGTAAGGTAGATTAGTGTTAGTTTATTTGGTTAGTTGAATTAAAAACAAAAAACAAAATTCAAAAGTTTTGACTTTTCCCGACGATGGATAACATTCGGCAGGTTTCTTGAGGGATTAAAGTCGAAATAAAAAAAAAGGATAAAAAGATTTTCTTTTGTTGGTAGTGTATCAATTCCCCCTAGGTTTTTCTTTGGGCCGCGGTTCTTTTTCAAGGGTTTCATTTGAACTGGGTGTAGTTAGTTTTTTAGAAGTAGGAACTCGTGGGCTATGGGATGAAATGGAAATAGGGTCTCTTAACTTTGTTATGCATTGAGACTAGCGAGTGCTTTCGTGTGACGCTTAGGATCAGTCGTTGACTCTTGTATAAGTGCCTTAAATTGTATGTTTTTAACTTTGCTTAAGTGCTTTTACTAGAGTGTTTTGATGATCCAATCTTGAGTGAGTGATGTGCCATGTGTGTGTGATGTTTGTTGTATTTTGTGCATTGTAGTTGATATCTAGAACTAGCCCCGTGTGTTTGCAAAGTGAAATAGTAGTTTTGTTCAGTCTTGAAAGTGATATAGGCTTTTCTTTGTTGAGCCAAATATGTATATTTTACCCGCCTAATTGTTATGTATCATAGTTAACCCCTTTGAGCATGTAATCATGTTTCTTTGGCAACCATATTACAAGCCTTACCCCTTTGTTTGAATTAGCCATCTATTTGAACCTTTTAACCTCTCATGAGTACTTGAATTGTTTTGAACTTTGTAAAAGTTAAAGTGTAGGGGTGGTTGGTTTGGCTTTTGAGTAGAACTAATGAAATAAGGAGAAATGTGCACCGTTTTGAAAAAGTAAGAGCCACTTGAATTGAAAAAGAAAGAAAAGGAGAAAAAATTGTATTGCTGTGAAAAATAATATATTCCTAAGTGGTGACTCTTGATGTAATTGTGTTTAAATAACTAGGAGTTAATGTATATTGATTTGAAGGTGGAGTATGGTTTGACATAAGTGTGGGCTTCTGACTGCTAAAGTGTATGTATTAAAGTGCTTAGGGAGGTGTAGTCACTCTTTTATTTAAATGTATCCTACCCGCCCCGCAGCCTACATTACAACCAGTTAAAAGTCCTACTTGATCCTTGACTGACTGAACTCAATTAGTAGAGTAGTACACTACGGGCAAGCCTATCGTGCATCTTTTGTGGCACATGAATATCGTTTCTGAGAGTGAGTGAATTATATCTATCTTGAAGTTCCTAATTGTTTGTGAATTTTATTAATTGTGGAACGATTCTCTTTTGTTGTGGGAGGGAACTTGATTCATGAAGGAGAGGTAATTCTTGACCTCTGTGTTAGAGTAAGTGAGTAAGTTGTGAATAATGCGTGGTGCTTGTGAGTCAATTCTTGAGGCTAAGATGTTACACTATTGTGCTTAGTCTAGTTGAAATATTCTTGGTGTGATGAGTTAAGAAAGTCGCTTAGTGAGGTTGTGTATATGTAAAGTGTGGGTTGATTTCTCGGGGACGAGCAATGGTGTAAGTGTGGGGTATTGATAGTAGGCTATAACTATGTAGTTTGGCCACTATTTGCACTCTAAATTGTTTGCAGTTTACTGATGTTTGAGCGTTAAATGATAGTAAATTGCTCCGATTGAGAATTTTATGCTTTACAGGAGCAATTCCGGGCTACGATGAGGTTAAGGAGCGTTTTGGACCTAATATGGAGAGTTTAAGGCCAAGTAAAGGCTTATGGAGTAAATTCGGAGTCCTTTTGAGGATCAAAGGAGGTTAGTGCACTTAAAATGAAGAATGAAGAAGAGTGCAGAAAATTGCCCAGGTGCGTGGCCGTGCACTGGGTTGCGCAAGTCATGCAGAAACTAGCCAAAGTGCGTGGCCAGATGCGCGGTCACCTGCCCAGGTGCGCGACTGCGCACATCCTTTCGAGAAAAATTATTCCAAGGCTAAAATTGTAATTCTAGAGGTGATCATAGTTGACCTATATGAAGCCAACTCGCCCAAAAAGAGGGTATCTTGGTTTTTAGAAGAATTTTGAAGGCAATAACATGCAAGGAGCAAGACGGAAGATTCGGAAATGAGTTTTTATCTTTCTTTCTCCCTTTTTATCATTGGTGATGAATTCTTATATTACGATTGTTAAAACAATCATGAGTAGCTAAACTCTTTATTCTAGGGTTTGATGGAACCTCTTGGAGGATGAATCTTTGTTGCGTTTAATATAAATTTGCCATTGAATTTTCTCTACTTGTCCAACTACGTGATTATTGTGGTTGATTGAAGGGGCCTCAATCGACTATGCCTATTTAGTGTGTCTTACTTGGAAAAGGGTACATATTTAGGTAGTTGTTGAATAACATCGCTTCTAACGTATATGAGGGATCAATACAGAGGGTTTAAAGGTGTGCTTAGTTATAACGAAGCCTTGGTGAGATTGTAGTGAGCGGTAAACTAGTGCTAGCTAGCGTAGTTCGAAAGAATACATTTAGTAAATTGTTGTATTTTCTAGGAAGAGAATTACGATACCTAAAGTGCTCACGATCAGTACAGAGTATCTAGCCGAATTTGTAGTAGACGTATCAGGGAGGATTCCGATAAGAGGGAAAATCGTAACTCTAGACCTTTCTAATCTTGTCTACAACAGTTGCTTTGTTAGTAATAAAATTATATCTTTTAATTACCTTGTTATTAGTTAGTAAATCCTCAATTCATCATTCAATCTCTGTGGAAGTTTATTATTTGGATTGTTGCTAAATTAAAAGTTGTGATTAGTATGTTAATTCCCTGTGGGATTTGACTCCGGACTTGTAAACTAGATTATATTTGCAACGACCCTAATATACTCATAGGATTTCAAGAGTCTAGTATTATCTTTAATTTAGGATTTAGCTTGATCCGTTAAAATTTTGGTGTCTACAATGGCGACATAGGCGGATCCATTATTTAAATTCAATGGGCTTACGGTTTAAGGTTTTTAGCATTGAACCCATTATATTTTTAAAATTAAGGATTCGATCTACTATTTATTGCAATTTTAGTTGATTTTTACACATTAATTTATGAACCCGTAAAAAATTATTGGTTCAATTGAATCCGTCCCTTGAATGCTGCTTCGCCCCTAAATGGCGAGATCCAGAGAGTTTTTTTTGTTTTTTTGTTGTGGTTTTAAAGGTTTTTACCTGAAATAATTTAACATACAAATGCCTTTTTTTTTTTAATAGAAAATGTTCATCATACAGATGGGAGGTTAGGCCCGGCCTTAACCCATGGATTGTCAAACAAATCACATATAAATGTCATTTATAAAATCAGACTTGTAATCGCATTTGTTTGCGACATATAAATCTCAATCGTTAAATGTGACTTCTAATCGCAATTCGAATGCGACTTGTAAGTACCAATCACTAAACGGGACTTGTAAATCGGATACATATATTTGACATCACATTAAATGATATGCGACTTATAAATCGAACCCCATATGCGACTTTTAAGTCCATTTTAAGTGCATTTTTAAAACACGGTTACTATGCATTATGCCATTTTTAATATAATTATTCCTATATCATCATACTATATTATAAGTGTGAAAAACTTTTAGTGAAAGTTATTTTATTAAAATCTCCTTCAAAAATTAAGTGACCAAATTACCCTCTACCTAAAAGTAATATTACTTCAATTTTATTTGAGATGCTCGTGTAATTATGAATTAGACAATAAGGTTGGCCACTTAATTGGGATAGTGAATACTATTTCATGTAAATTATAGGTACATTAATGTGTGAACGTGTGATTTGAAAATGAAGTTTGATATTTAATTGGCATCTTATCAAATAATATATTTTCTAAATATATAAAATCATGTTGAAGGGTTTTTCAGTTTTATTTATTTTTTCATCTTCCAAGGTAGATGTAATATAGTTGTAGGCTGTCACCACATTTCAATTTTGTTTCTTTGATCTTCCACGATAATATAAATATTTTTGCACGGTCTTTTTACATTCTTTATTTAACACTATAAAATAACATTCTTTATTTACTATAGGGTCGGATGTAGAGCACTGGTACCGGGTTCATATGAAACTTGTACTTTCAACACGGAGTAGAAATTTTTGAGTAAAAATTCACTAAAATTACTACAAATAATAATATGAACCCATAAATTTTAAGGGTTCAATGCTAGAATTAACCGTAAAAGTAGAACCCATAAAACTTAAATCTTGGATCCGCCTCTGCCTCTACCTTGTGGAGGTAGATAGGCTATTTCCAATAGACACTCGCCTCTGAAAAGCATAGGTACCACAATTCCTCATTACACAAATATTGAAGTATTATTTGTTCTCGTTTAGTTTTGTTTGTCAAGTTCTTTTCTAATTATTAAAAATTGAATTTGAAAATTATAAGATATTATTTTTCCTAATATAATAGAGTGTTAAAACGTGAAGTAAAAATCAAATTACCATTGTGGACATGTGGGATCGGGTTGCACGCCGCAACAAGGAACAATAAGGGAGAATATTCATGTTTTACTGTTTATAAAATAAAGGCTGGAATACTCATTGTTTTATTGTCATTATTTCATATTCTGCTCTTACTGTTATTTAAAGTGAAACTTGTTCTGTTTACAGTTGTTGAGATATAAATATTGTGAAAGGCTTTGACTTAAATTGTGAAAATCTTTTTTTTATAAATAAAGAGATGTGATTGTCTGGTGGGAGCGGGTTGCACGCCGCAACAAGGAGTGATAAGAGTGATAGATATAAGGAGGAGCAATAAGGGGGGACAGGTGGGAGCGGGTTGCGCGCCGCAACAAGGAGCAATAATGGAGGACACTTATGTTTTAACATTGATTTTTAAACTCAAAGATTTGAAAACTTATTGTTTTACTTTACTATTTTTCATATTTTGCACTTACGGTTATTTTAAAGTGAAATTTAAAAATTTGGAAACTTATGTAAGAATTGGTTATAGCTGAGACCTGAAAAAGGTGGCTGAGTTATTTTATTAATTATTGCAAGTTAATGTTTATTTAGTCTATTATGCCCTTCTTGCTTTATTATTCATTGTTGACAAGTTATATTATAAATGCCCCACCGTATCCTCGTCACTACTTCATCGAGGTTAGGCTCGACACTTACTCAGTACATGGGGTCGGTTATACTGATACTACACTCTGCACTTTTTGTGCAGATCCAGGTACCGGCCAGAGTTAGGAGTTTGTAGTAGCTATCATCATCTACGCGGAGACACGAGGTAGATATGTTGGCGTATGCAGATTCCTGGAGTCTTATCTTTACTTTATAGACATTGTTTTATTTCATTCAAAACAGAGATACATTCTTTCAACCCATTATTTATAGTATTCTTAGTAGTTCGTGAATTGTGACACCAGATTCTGGGTAGTTTTATAGTGATATTTAGTTCGTGGTTCGGCTCATTTATTCGATTATTATTATTATTCATGAAGTTATTCATTGGAAAAGTATTAGATTAAGTTCATTTTTAAATTGTTCTGTTATGAATAAGTAAAATTTAATAAAAAATAATTAAAGAAGTTCTAACATTGGTTTGCCTAGCAAGTTTGGTGTTAGGCGCTATCACGATCTCGTGGGTTGGGAATTTGGGTCGTGACAAGGGCCACCTTTGAGAGTGAGACATTGTATTGTGTCTATGTAGCGATTGGACAGAAACGCTCGACTGTGGCACAATTAGTTCAAATTCTTTCAGAAGTCCTCCCCTCTCTAATACCTAAACAGAGTTCCGTCTATGGAGCCTAAAGCTTAAACCATGGCATGGCACAGTAAGTTGGCTTAGTCTCTCGCCCAACCTTCGCCTTCTTTAGTGGCCAAGTTGAAGCGTTCAACGTCGGCCTACCACCTTTCTTTTTTTAAGATTGAGCTTGTTCAATTGAAGGCTGTCAAGTTGAATACCTGATAAATTATAAGAATTGTGTAATTGAAGTAGAACATTACTTTTCAATCAAGAAGAATTTTTCAATACGATTGTGATTTGCGATGATAATAAGTATCGATCAAATAGGTTTACATTCAAACTTGAGCTTGTCTTATTTCCCCTTCAACTTCTATTGCGCACTTGCTATAATACTATTAAAACATTTGTACTAATTAGTATGAGACACACATATGTACACATATGTTGCACGTGTTCAAAAATTAGTGATGTAATAAATGATTAATTTGTCATTCCGAAAATACACTAGTTACCATATATATGCATAAGGAAATAAGTCCATCTACTCCGATCCACGCGTAATGACGAGTATAAGTCAACATATTTCACTCTTAAAATTAAATATGAGGCTTACTTCAAATTTAAATAATTCAAGTAAAACACAAGATATAAACACACGACACAACATCTGTCCATAGCCCCCTTTTCACGCTAACAATTTTTTATAGAGTTAATATCCTAAAGCTCACTTAAACTATTATATTTTTGTCAGTTTTCTACTTAAATTATTTGGTGTCCCCAAAATTTTTTTGAACTATATTGCCGCTCATATTAAACCCCTCCATCGCTGACCTGGCATAACATGTGTAGATACTCGATTAAGAGCGCGTGGAAGCTGAAAAAAGTCATTAAAATGGTCCACCTAACAGAAAATAATGATTAATTATCATAATCCTTTTCAAATTTATCTTTTTGATAAATATTTTCCTTATTTCATTTATATCATCTTTCTTCCTCATTTTTCATCATCAGTCTTTATTTTTTCACCGTTGTTCCTTATGTTTTCACCTTTCTTCTTTATTTTTCACTTTCTTCTTCATTTTTTAACTTTTTTTCTTCAGCTCTCCATATGGGTTTTCTCTGGAAAAATTTCTCCCTCTCTTGTTTCCTCTAAAATTATTTATTGTCTTTCTTGTTTTAGTCTTCTTTTATGTCTTAACATATTGTTGAAAGAATACCTTTTTAAATCTTCTTATTAAACTAAACACCCTGTAAAAAATAAAATTAAATCTCTTAAACCTTTCTTTACGTAAGCGAACGTAATTGTTGGGCAATTGATTTTTTATTTGTGAAATTTATTTTGTGTAATCTTTTTTATGTAATATAAGATGACTTTAAGAAATACAACACTATATATCTTTATTTATATTTTAACTGTGGTACAAAGTGAATACAAATAAGAACTTATCAATTGAAGTCTAGCATAAAGTACAATCACAATTAAACCTAAAACTAACACAATACATTAGATATTATTCTGGCCAAAAACTCCTAGAATTAATCAATCATTCGAGAGTAATACATCATGAGTAAACTATACAAAAACTTTGTACAAACCATAAGTTAATAGTTAGATAGACGTACCTTTAAAAGTCCAACATGGGATTTTAATATATAGGGGAATATAGTTCGGGGGGGGGGGGGGGGGGGGGGGGGGGGGGGGGGGGGGGGGGGGGGATAGGGGACACCCGATAGTTTAAGGAGGTCTCTGACAAAAAAGTGATAGTTCAGGCGGGTTTTAGGCTGAGCTATATAGCCATGTGTAGTGCTACATGATACGTTTTTTAGACAATTAGGAGCGTGTACTAGACGCACCTCTAAGAATGAAATAAGGGGGGTTTTGATATGAAGGGCAATATAGTTCGGGGGGTTTTGAGGACACAGAATAATTTAAGTAGAAAATTGACAAAAACTTGATAGTTTAGAAGGATTTTAGGGTATTAACTCTTTTTTAAAAGAAATGTTACCTCCTATAGCAATGGTATACACCCTATTATTATAAATTAAAATTATTATTTTCTATAGCTATCTTTTATATTTTATAGAAAAATAAGTATTTTATACTACCATTGAGGCATGAAATAAGGCATAAAATATGCTATTTATGTTTTTCTTCTCTCTTAGACAGCTGGACATACCTATTCTTAAGGTGATTGCTGTTACCATATTCATGAATACATGACGCGAATACATGTGAATACATGTGTATACAGCTGGACTGCCCTGATTTTAGGCGCTTTTTACTGCTGTATCCATGAATAAAGCAGCGCGAATACATGTGAATACATGCGCGTACAACTGGACTGCCCGATTTTAAGCGCTTTTTGTTGATGTATTCATGAATACATGACGCGAATACATGTGAGTACATGCGCGTACAACTAGACTGCCCTGATTTTATGCGCTTTTTGCTGCTGTATTCATGAATACATGACACAAATACATGTAAATACATGCGCGTACAACTGGACTACCATGATTTTAGGCACTTCTTACTGCTGTATTCATGAATACAGTAGCACGAATACATGTGAATACACTACCGTAACAACTGAAGATAGTAGCTATAGGAAGTAATTATGTATGTAGTAGTTATGAAGAAGTTTATAACCACTAAACAATAGTGATTTTTGAAAATTCCTGGTAAACTCACAATAATCTCTTTTAAACTCTTTTTGACCAAATCTAACCACATCTGGAATTCTTCCATTATCCAACATTCTACCAATATTACAAAGAGAAAGTAAGAATCACCGTTCGGTAGACGAATTTTTTGGCCGCATCATGTAATTATTAGTAGCTGATTTCACGACTCGAACTACTAACTTATAGGTCATGTGAGATAACTTTAGCCGCTCTCTTTCTCTACCAATTTATGAATTTATTTATTAAACTATATTTTATTTAAATACGTGCATACCACACCTTTCTTGATATTCAAGAAAATACTCCAGTTTGACATTTCAATCATCTCTTTCCACAAAAAGATCAGAAAGAGTAATCTTTCCAGAATTACCAGTGTCCCATCTCTCAAAATGTTTGTTGATCAACATTACATCTCTCTCAGTGATCTTTCCCAATTCCTTCAGTTTGTATATCACATAATCTGATTTACTGCAGAAAACATAAGTGTCAAAATTAGGCATACCAAAATTCAGCTTAAAAGCCTATGAATAATAATGAGTTAATAGCTAATGAAGAAACACAATTTAACACGTCTACAATCGAAAATTATTTTCAATCGAAAAAAGATGATCGTGTGCGAATCAGTTAGGAAAATACAAGCTTAACACGTCTTTCTTTATCTTTTTCGAGCTTAATACATGTTTCTTCACGTTTTTCAATATCTTCGATAGCATAAAAGAACTTCATTTAAAAACAATGTTGCTCAGAGTGTATCCGATCTGTAGTGTATTTTTTTGGAGGTTCCTACACATCTACAACATCAATTTCGAAGAGTTCGAGCAGCACAGGTACAACATAGGTTAAAACCCGTAAAGTTGGCTGAGTTGGTTGTGTGAGTGATTTCCCACATGGAAAATCTGGGATCTATTCCCCTCTTCATCAACCTCCTCAGTTAAAGCTCGTTGCACCGGGCTTGTTTAGCACTGTTTACATTTCTGTTGTAGTTTGCGAGCTATATATATGCACCATTTTCGAAGAGTTGGAGCAGCACAGATTAAAACCTGTAAGGTTGGTAGAGTTGGTTGTGTGAGTGATTTCCCACATGGTAAACCTGGGATCTATTCCCCTCATCATCAACGTTAACCTCCTCAGCTATAGCTCGTTGCACCGAGCTTGTTTAGTACGATTTACATCTTTAATGTAGTTTGCGAGCTATTGCACAGTGAACAGGTCACTCAGTGTGTACCCGTAGGTTAGCGGTTTCAGGAATTTTTGAAAAAAAGAAAGGAAAAAGGTAAAGTTTTTTACCTGACAAAACCATTATTATCAATATCTGCAGCATGAAAGTGTTGAACAGTCAAATCCTGGTGTAGCACCCATTCTTCCAATTCCCTTTGCTTTTCATCAACTTTAACTTCAGCCAATAAAAGAAATACTCTACCAACAACTAGTGTAGAAACAAGTAACCACATTGATGCAAATATTCTTCCACTTATTGAATTAAATACCTTTTCACCATATCCAACAGTAGTACCTCCAATAATTGAAAAATAAAATGAATCAAACCATCCAATTTTCTCAACAAAATGCATAAAAACAACTCCAATTCCAATACAAAAAACCAAAACACCCATTGCTAGTGCCACTTTGATTCTTGATCCCATTCTCTCCTTGTTGATATAATTCTTTTGTAAATCAAGAACATATGTAACAAGTCCAGTGAGTAATATATTAATAAATCCAAAACCAACTAACACAAATAATATAGCAAATAATTTGGTAAATGTACTATTTGGTTTTATATCACTATAACCAATTGTACATAAAGTTATTATGCAAAAATATAAAGCATCAATAATAGGATGAGTTTTTGTAGTGGACTTAAATTGATCATTGAAGAAAGAACATAGAGTTACACCAATAGTTAAATAAAGAATTAGAAGTAACAAAGCTTGTTTTATAATAGATTTTTTTTTGGATTTGGAATTGGTTGATGGATAATTTTCAATAATATCATAAATTGTGGAAATAGATGGATTAGACTTGGATTTGTAAAGGTTTTTCTTTGGAAATATTGATGGATAATTTGAGTCAATTAAAATAGAATTTTCAAGATTGGATTGTTGTTGGTTTGAAGATGAAGAGACATAAGGGAGGAGAGGCTGTTTTTCCATTTGGTAACTCTTTTTTGGTTTGCTTGAATACCAAAAATAAGGTGATCTTGGCTTAATATATAAAGACACTGACTTAGGGTGTGTTTGGTACGTAGGAAATTTTTCATATTTAGTTTGGTAAAATGATTTGAAAAATATTTTTTTTATGGATTTTTTTTTTCTAATTTCAGAAATATAACTTCCATAAAAAAGGAGGAAAACATTTTTCGAAACTCTTTCATTGATGTTTTCAACCCTCTCACTCACTCCTCAACCATGGCCACTGCCCCTGTACCATCCTTTCGGTCGACCCTACGCTCGACACCTCACCCCTCCCTACCCGAGCCCAACTCCCACCCCCCAAACCCCAACTCCCAACCCCCCGGTCTATCTGAATCTCCAGCCCCAACCCCCCACTCCAACCCCAACCTCCTATAGTGTTCGGGTAGAATATATTGGGATAATATCTTTTACTTATTTATCAAACACCGAAAATAAATAACTTTTTTTTGGAAAACATATTCTAATAAATTATTTTTCATTGAAAATAGTTTTGTTCGTACCAAACACACCTTTAAACTTACTTATTTTGCAGCTTGACCACCTAAACTATGCTGGGCAATTATTACTTTTCTCCATAAATAATTTACAATTATCAATGTCACTTGGCACAACCTTAAAAAATGAAGTAATTTAATTTTTCTTTTTAAAATCCATGCTTTTTTTAGAGACCATTTTGGTCAGCCAGGACTCTATACTTTAATCTTGGGTATACCTAAAATTTAAACACGTATCATTTTATATTAAATTCCTCAGTTTCAATATTCAAAATTCATGCATTTGTTTAATCCATTGTTCCTAACCAGATCTGCAGTGAGCTACAATATAAAAGTTAAAACAAGCAGCACATTATTTTGTATTAAATAATTTTTCTAACTCACACATTTTTTGAATTGTTTTTCCAGCCAATGAAAGGAATTAGGTTCATTGAAGCTTTCAAACTTTGTTAGGTAAACAAAAGGTCAATGCAAACTTGTTAACTTGACATTGCACTACTCGAATATATTTAATCTTTGTCTCTACATGACCTTTAGCCGTGCACTACTGGAAAAATGTGAACGCATGGAAGACCGTTGCAACAGATAGGTAAGCCGTTGCCATAAAGCAATTGATGTTTGCGTCAAGATACGCTACCTTCATTACACCTCTTGGGGTACGGCCTTTCCCGAACTCTGCGTGAATGCGGAATACTTTGTGCACCGGGCTGCCATTTTTGCATTCTTATCTCGCGTATAGAGGGAGCTTAATGCCATCCTTAGCATGGAGGAATGGTGACCTTGGTCACATAGTTGGATCCAAAATTTAAGCTCTATAGGTTCAACATTAAGATTCTTAGCATAAGCGTATTAAATGAGCATTGATACTTAGGTCATTTAGAAGAAAATTAATCCGGGTCATGTAGCCATTGCAACTCTATTCTTTTTTATTGACCCGTGGAGGGAATGGATATCGCGTGTATATCAGCCGACCCCAACTAATTTTGGATTGAGGCGCAGTTATTATGGTAGGCACAGAGCGACTTCAAAATTCTACGCTGAAGCAAACTTAAACATAATGTTATATCTTAACTTCTTACTCCCACAATCTTTTAATCTATCAAAAATAGCTTGAATTTTCTTTTTTTCTTTTTTATTTTATCTTAAAAAAACAGCTTTTGTAGCTAATCTTTTTTTGGTACCACTTATTATAGTTAGGTGGTATTTTCATGTTGAAATTGTTCAGCATGTTTGCTGCACAATGAAAGGGAAAATTAAACTATTAACATGATCTATACATCGCATTATGCAATTGCGACTTATAAATCGCATTCACTGAGTGCGACTTATAAATCGCATTTGAGTATTGCGATTTATATATTGTATTAACCTAGATTTGTATGTCTATTCTGATAAGTTTAAGTTTAAGTTTTAATGATGACAATATTGTTTTATGTTTAATTTGCAGGAGTGATTGCTATAGGATTCGAAATAGCATAAAAGGAAAAAATGAAGATGTTGTTGCTACCTTAATGGTCAATCAAGAGAAGCCAATTTATTCGTCCTCGGTCAAAGGAGTTTTGATTGACAATCACGGATACTCAATCAAGAAGCTTGCCCGCAAATATTCTGTGTCCAGAAATAAGCTCACTCCAGGTGTAAATGGCTCCTCAAGCAAGCTAGTGACAAGGTAAGTCACAATAGAATCTGGGCTCTTCAAAGAGCAGGATTCGAAGAGGCACCTCTTGGGTCAAATCCCTTTTGCAAAGATCTTGTGCCTCTAATTTTGTTGGAGACTCAACGACTCTTCNATACAAATTTTATATATATATATATATATATATATATATATATATATATATATTTTTTTTTTTTACTACCTGGTAAATAGTTTCTGGGCGAGGCTAAAGTGATAATACCTCTTAAATTTTGGCTTTACGCCCACTTGACCTTTTTTTCCATGTGAGACCTTATTCCTCGTTCACGGACGTAAAGGTTTTTACACTGTAGAGCAAAAAGAAGATTCACTTCTTCATATTGAGCAATTTGATAAGCTATTTGCACCGTATTCCCACTTAACGTGCGTTAATGGTTTGTTTTGCTTATGGGACCGTTATCCTTATGCGCAACAGTCAGTTGCAATTTGCAGTCCCAGCACAAGAGAAGTAAGATTTCTTCCCCAATTGAAAGATCGGGTCGTTGGTTTAGATGTTTCTGATCATCCATGTTTCTTTTCATTAGGATACGACTCCGAAGAAAACAAGTACAAACTTTTGATGACAACAAGTTTCAAAAATATAACCACAAGAAATTGGGTTTTTACTTTAGGGATAGACGAATCCTAGTGAATCCAAAAGTTAAGAATGCGGTATTTAAGGGTTAAAGGCAGTAGTATGATTAAGAATCGAGCTTTTGCAGTATGATTTATGAGAAGAAGGAAAATGGTTGGAGTGTTCTATGTTATTTTCAGCATGCAGTATAGTATTGGAGAAGTGGGAGATATAAACTCCGGGTTGTAGAAAGATTATCAAGAGGGTGTGAGACGGGTTGCGGGATTTAGACAGTATGGTCTCGTGAATCAAGGTCACTCGGGATGAGTGGGGGTTGAGTTTGCTATGAGTTGAAGGAAGTTACAATTATTTTTGAGGCAATTAAGGGTAATTAAAAGAAGATAGATTGATTAGCCATGGTTGAAATGGCGCATGCACGGCAATGATCAGTTCCTTCGGTGTGATTGAGTATGTGTATGGTTTGTGCAGATGTGTGTGGGGCATGTCGGCCGTCGTAATAGAATTCATTGGAAGCATTCAAGTGTTATGGCCTGTCAGGTGTAGGCGGATCCCGGAAGGTTTATGGCGGTTCAGACCACTACTTAAGGATTTGCATGTATTATGACCGTGAGAATTCGCAGTGTGTTGTTATGGTTCTCATGAATTAAGGTAAGTAAAGTTTTCTATGTGATGAAGTGTTCACCCTATTAGCGGGTCAGGAAGTATGATGGAATTCCTATGCTACTCCATATCGGCATGTTGGGTGCAATAGTCAGTG
>ML292699.1:2142-65660 GCA_005239495.1 Nicotiana undulata | reverse complement strand
GATCTACCACTATAGAATCACCCACCGGTGTAGACACATGTACAACAGTACCCAATGAGTCACTGGGCACACTCAAGTAAGGGGCAAAGTACGAAGACACATAGGAGAATGTAGAACCTGGATAAAATAACACCGAAGCCTCTCGGCTGCAAACTGAAATTGTACCTGTGATAACTGCATCAGAAGCCTCATCATCTGGACGAGCATGAAAAGCATAACACTGGGGCTGAGCCCCTCCAACCTGTATATCTCTGGGTCTACCTGCTACGGGCTGGCCTCTACCTCTCATGGCCTGCCCTCCACCTCTATGCGTCTGACCTCCACCTCTGGCACCACGACTACCACCCCTAGCTAGCTGAGGGGGTGAGGGTGCACCTGATGCAGGAACCATGGCACGGGAACCCTGATACTGAGACCCACCAAATCCTCGGGGGCAAAACCTGGAAATATGCCCCATACCACCGCAAGTGAAGCAATACCTCAGCGACTGAGAATACTGACCCTGGTACTGACCCTATCGACCAGAATGACCACCCTGATAGCTCTGAATCGGTGGTGCACTGATGGAAGTTGCAGGTGCACTGCGGGATACCTGGAGTGCGGACTGATAAGGCCTAGGAGGATGGCCTCTGCCAAAGGAATCTCTGTCTCCAGATGAGGCACCACTGAAACGGCCAAAATGACGAGGTCTCTTGTCAGACCCCTGACCACCACCCTGGGATAATACCATCTCAATGCGTCTGGCCACATCGGCTGCATCCTGGAAGGAGATATCAGTACCCGTCTCTCTGGCCATCTGAAGCCTGATGGGCTGAGCCAGACCCTCAATAAACCTCCGAACCCTCTCCCGATCAGTGGGGAGTATCATAAGGGCATGCCTGGCCAGCGTAATAAACCTGGTCTCGTACTGAGTGACGGACATGGAGCCCTGCTGTAGACGCTCAAACTGCCTCCGAAGATCCTCTCTCTGAGTAACTGGAAGGAACTTTCCCAAGAACAACTCGAAGAACTGACCCCAAGTAAAGGTGCAGACTCAGCTCGTCTGGTCAAGCAGTAATCTCTCCACCAAGTCTTGGCGGTGCCAGAAAGACGAAATGTAGCAAAATCAACTCCATTGGACTCCACAATGCCCATGTTCCGAAGAACCTCATAACAACTGTCTAAATAATCCTGGGGATCCTCTGATGCACCGGTAAATGTGGTAGTAAATAGCTTGGTGAACCGATCCAACCTCCGCAGAGCATCTGCGGACATGGCTGCTCCCTCAGCTGCTGGTGCCACAATACCTGACTGAAATACTCCGGCCGTCTGAGGCGCCGGAGTCTGGAACTGGGTGGCAAACTGCTCTGGCGTGTGAATAGCAGAAGTCTGGGTCCCTCCCCCAGGCTGAGATCCAGATGGTGCAGTAGGAAGAAGACCGGCCTAAGCCACGCTCTCCATGAGTCCCACTAAGCGGACTAGAGCGTCCTGAAGTACTAGGGTGGCAATGAACCCCTCTGGGACCTGAGTCGGTCCAACTGGGACTGTCGGAGTAGGAACCTTGCCGGCAAAGTCTACCTGTGGGTCCTCTACTGGAGCTGCTCCCCCAGCTCTGCCTCGGCCCCTCGTAAGAGCTGTAATAGGAGGATCAGGCTGCTGGTCGGTCGATGAGGAAGCACGCGTCCTCTCCATCTACGAGAGAGTAAAATAGAGACTCAATTAGCATTCAGAATTCAATTGGCACGACGGAGAATGAAAGATGTGAAGTTATTCCTAACTTTGCAGCCTCTGGGGGATAAGTACAGACGTCTCTGTACCGATCCCTCAGACTCTACCAAGTTTGTCCGTAGGGTAACAGCATGCTAACAAAGTTTGTCCCTCAGACCCTGCGAGGCTGGGACCGCAGGGGCGGTCCCGCACCTACGGCTGGGGAACCGCCCCTGCGGTCACACCAGCAGTGGTTTTTGCTAGTTTTTGGCCTCACGCAGGATCTGGGAGGCACCTAGGCCCACCCGAGCCCCCGTCCAAAAATACAAACACGTCCCAAATCAGTAAACGGACTTGCTCGAGCTCACGGAACACTCAATACAACGCTAAAACTCAAAATCACCCTCTAAAACCCCTGAATTCAAAACTTAAGAACTTTGAAGTTCTAGAATTCACTTCAACGCGCCGAGCCGGCCTAAACCCCTCGGAATGACTTCAAATTTTGCAGATAAGTGATAAACGACACAACGGAACTATTCCCGATCTCGAAATTTTATTCGGACCTCGGGAACATAAAATCACCTCTCAAGTCACATTTCAAATTCTTTAGAAACCCCACAAGTTCATTAACTCCATTTTTCCTCACTTGGATCCGAAACCAATCAAATCAAACCCGTTTTACACCAAATCTCACAGATAGGACAAACAACATATAATAAACCTGTTCCGGGCTCCGGAACCATAACACGGGCCCGGTAACAAGGTTTTCACATAATTATTCACTTTCACATTCCTTTATTATTTTCAGAAAATAATTTTCTTTAAAAATTTATTTCTCGGGTTTAGGACCTCGGAATTCGATTCCGGGCATACGCCCAAGTCCCATATTTTCCTACGGACCCTCCGGGACCGTCACATAACGGGTCCGGATCCGTTTACCAAAAATGTTGACCAAAGTCAACTTTATTCAATTATTCAATTCTAAAATCCCATTTTTATTCCAATTCACATGGAAGCTTCCCGGCTACCTGCCCGGGCTACACACACATATCGAGGTGAGATTAACGGAGGCTTTTGAGGCCTCGGAACACAGATTTAGCTGGAATTACTTAGGATGACCATTTGGGTCATCACAGGTGTATTAGTAATTCTTGTATTAGTTATGGTGACTTATCTATTGTTTGGTTCGATGTATTAAGGCATTGCATAATTTCTAAAAAAAATGCTTGTTTACTTAAATGCCCTCAAAACCAGTCCATCACTCTAACTTTTTAAAAAGAAACATATGTTGAGCATATTTTTATATGAAAAATTTTAAAAAAATATTTGATTTGTCTACCTATATTGTAATATGGAACTAAATATTTATTTATAAAAAAAGAAATATGCTAAGTATTTTTTTATTTACTAGAGATATAATTTTATTTCTCACTATTTGAATTATTTTAAACTTGCATTAGTATAATAACTAGCATATTTTAATGAAGCATAAATTTTGAAGGACAAATTTGTCTTTAACTAGGCTAATGCATGCATTAAAACCCATTGCATTGCTAATTAGGAATGACAGGCGGTGCGGGTGCGGTGCAGGTTCTATCTGAACCCGCAAAATTTAAACTCGCCCCGCCCCGCGCTCCACCCGCGTCCACCCGCCCCGCACCCGTAATTCTTTTTTTTTTTATAAATAAAATTCTGTCTTTTTAAGAAAAGTGGACTTAAATCTGAATTTTTTTAACAAAACAAAAAAATGCTCTTAAATTCCTAAAAAAATAATTTAATCAATAGATACTTTATATGAAAAGAACCAACTGGTGACTGGTCTATCTACTGAGACATTAAGCTGCTTCATTTAACAAATGCCTCCCAACAAAATCTTGTTGAAAAATACATATCGCCAAGGATTGTTGCAGGACTCTGCTATGGTTTACCATTATCTTGACTCACTATAAGATAAACACTTGAAATTAATTTAGTTTTATCATTGATGGGATTGAAGTCCTGACGATACAAAATTTGTGTGATCTTGCCTTTTGAAGATCAAATCGAGTTTGCATAATAGAAATTATTTACAGGGATAACATGTGTTAACTTTTCAAGTATCAGAATATTACAACAAGCTGTGCAAATAAAAAGAAGAGTGATCATTCAGCTGTGGAATATTCAGTACACAAAAGAATTTTGACAACAGAATACCATATTTTTCATTAGATAAATGAAGAACAAGAATTGCCCTTCATCCATCACATCAAGAAAATTACACATCTCAAAAGGTATAGTACCAGAAATCCAGAAGCAAAACACATAATATAACTTGGTTATCTAAGAGTAAAAACACATCTCAAAAGGTATAGGAGCAGTAGGCAGTGGCATTAACAAATTACAAAGTTTGCTCAGCAAGATGCCAAGACAACAAGGTCTAATGGTATATACTCTAATACTCAACAAATGATATTCTCTATTTCTCTTCCTCTTCTATCGACCACTTGAATCCGGCTCATCCTCTTCGTCAAGTAATGTTGGACATGAAACTTTGTCGACCGTTGAAGCCAAACCTAAAAAGAAACATATATAGTATTAAAAATTAAAAATCACTATTAACATTACGAGTCAATGAAAAAATCACTTACCATTTATTTCGTTTCATAACCAAGTGCGAGCACACATTAAAGCCTCCAAAGTAGTAGGATGAATTCTACTACGATGCGGACTAATCAATCTCTCAATAGTACTAAATGCAGATTCTGAAGCAACGGTAGAGACGGGAATGGCTAAGAGGTCACAAGCCATTTTTTGTAGAGTAGGACATTTTAATCCGTTTGTCTTCCACCAACTTAAAGTGTCAAATGATGGTGTCCGGGGTAGCACATTTTCTTCTAAATAAGAATCCAATTCCGATCTTGTGTCCACGTGAGAGCTACTCGACGCGACAAACCTATCAAAACTAGACAGTCGGTCACCCTCAAGATGACCAACAACTTCACTAGAACTAGATGTTTGGGATGACTCAGCTCCTCTACTCTTGTATTCTTGAAAGAGATCAACACAATAGTTTCGAACTTCTTGAATTTTATCTAAAGCAGCTTCTCCACCATGAATATGTGTAAGATAGAACTCCACCAACCTCATCTTATACCTCGGATCAAAGATAGCAGCTACACCCATCAAAATATGCACTTCATCCCAATATTTCTTAAATTTCAAAAACATTGCTGATGCCATAGAGCTAATCAAAGGGTTTAAACTTTTTACCAAGGCTTCCAATTCTAGCTTAATATCACAAACTTTAGAAAAATATTGAGTAGAAATGGGATATTGAGTCCCTGAGAATTCTTCAGTGATATAGTACAAAAGCTTTAATGTATCACATACCTCTTTTGCTGCACTCCATTGCCCTTCGGTTGGAAAACAACGATAACTTAGGTCATTTAGGCTCAACTTCATAAACACATCTTTGTATTCCAGGGCTGTTCTCAACATTAGATATGTTGAGTTCCAACGAGTAAGGCAGTCATACTCTAACTTTTTGTTACAATAAATAAGTAGCAATCGTGCAGCTTCTTTAAACCTTTCGATTCTGCCTGAAGACCCTATCCAATATAAGACACTGTCACGCACATTATTAATACTATCTTGTATCACCTTTAGTCCTTCCTGCACAATCAAATTCAAGATATGTGCGGCACATCGCACATGTAACATTCGACCCATCAACAATAAATCTCTTTTACAAAGTTTCTCATCTAGCAAGGTTTTCATCATAGCATTGTTTGTGCTACAATTATCAACTGTAATTGTTGAAGTTCTTCTTTCAAGGTTCCACTCTAACAAGCAATTAAGCAACGCATTACACAAAGTATCCTTATCATGTGGAGCAGGAACATAAACAAATCTAAGAATATGGCTTTGAAGTCTCCATGAATCATCAATAAAATGTGCTGTAATAGCCATGAACCCTTTTTTGGTGTTGTCCGAAGCCCACATATCAGTTGTTATTGCAATTCTACTTGTAAGTTTTTCCAATAACACAAAAGTTTTTGATTTCAAATTGTCAAAAATCTTCAATATATCATTCTTGATTGTGTTCCTAGACACCATTTTGAACAACGGTTGGAGACTAGCAACAAACTTCCTAAATCCTACATGATCAACAATGGACAATGGATACTCGTGCAAAATGATAGCATGAGCAAGTTCTCTGCGTGAAACATCTTGATCAAAATAGTGTTGTTGGCTACCATCACCCCCAGAACTACCCTCATTGTCTATGTTACTTGGCTTTTAGCGACATCAACTACGGATATGATCTAACATGGACGATGTCCCACAATTTCTTGTTGATTTGATACGAGTATTGCAATACTTACAAACACCAAAACGAACACGATTAATCATCACCGGTTTAAAATGCTTCCATGCATCAGAAATAAGTTTTCTTTTCGCAGTTTCATCGATAACTTCAGTAGTAACCTCATCGACTTGCATAGGCAATTGACTCTCACTCTCTATAGGAAAAGTACTAGAAGATCAACCAACCGGATTCTCTTCATTTTGAGACTACATACTTTTCTACAAAAAATAAGTTATATTAATATTATGAGACATTTCTAAGTGCACATGGAAAATGATAGCCTCAAATGTATTAGCAGGCAGAACAAGAATAACGAAACCAAGCATGTACGCAGTAATTAAAAAAAAAGACCATAAGCAGTTGTCAAGCAAACACACGTAAGAAGTCAAGAACATAGAGCACAAAGCGTATAAACATCATTGATACCAATAGCACTAGCGTTTGACAGCCCCCAACTAAGCTGAAGTTAAGGCATATGGTTGCATGAAATTAAATTGATGGATATATACAATTCAAAGAAAAAAGGAAAGAACCAGTGTTATCATCTTCTGAAAAATTTGACACTAACACAAAGTTCAAGCTCTAATTCTGCAGCAGAAAGATGAATGTGGACCTACATGTTTTTCCATGATAAAAGGAGGATGTTGCTTGTTTCAATCTTCTCTCTTATGTTGCTTCCATTTTATTTGTTTACCCTTCCTATATTTTTTTTAGAAAAGCCAATCCAACGACTTGTATCAAAATTCTCTTGAGCATTTTTCTGTGCTGGCTCTATCCAAATATTATTTGTGACTGTATCTCTGAGATAATATATGACAATTTTCAAAAAAGAATCGTGTTTTGATGGCACCCTTTCCAATTTATATCATGATGAGCTTTTTTCTATTAGTATATGAAATTTCATGTTTCTAAGCTTTTGCCTATTAGTATATCCTGCGTTTATGCAAAGTCCAAGGAAGAATCGCATCCCAAGGGGTTTAATGTAGGAAGTCTTTCCTACCGCAAGGGTTAGTGGCTGATACCACAGCTCGAATTCGTAACCTTTACGTTACAAAGAAACAATTGTTGGCCATGTCAAAGTAGGCCTATAAACAACGTTTGATCAAGTATGACTCTCAATTGCAATAATTGGCAGTCAAAAGACCAATTTTGGGCAGCATTTTAGACAATTTGGAGCGATAACTCAATTCTCAAGCAAGCTTTTAACAGAAAAGCAGATTTCTTAGATAAATGAGAATACGTGTTAACGATAATACGATAAGAGCAGCAAAAGCATTAAGATAATTGCAAAAACAAATAGGAGTATAAAATTGGTCCACACATTACTACTACATACAAGTGGAAAGGACACACTTCAATTCTGTTTCAATTACCTGATTCAGATCCATAAACCATCAAATTCGTAAACCATTAATGAAAAACAAGACATTTAGCCCTAAACCATCAAATCCGTAAAGTTTGAAATCAAACCAATAAGCAAAGCATAGACAAAAGAGTACCCAGATAGAGAAATAGAGCAAAGATCTTCTCACGTATTACGGCCGGAGAAAGTCGCCGACGGTCCACCTTCTGAGAATTGAAGAACTGCTGGAGAATCAAACACCGTGTTACGGCCAAAAAACAAGAGTTTGAGAGACAAATTGAGACAAGTGTTTGAATTCGAGGAAAAATTATTCACGACGACGAAGTCTGAGTGAAATTGGGAGATGAATTTGCGTCTGTCGTCTGAGAGAGTGAGAGAGAATGAGAGTCAAGAGATGACCCGTTTTAGGTCTGAGTGAAATTGGGTCCCAAACAACGTTTTGAGTATTTGGGACTAGGGTTTTACTTTTAATATTATTTAGCCTTTTAAATTAACTCCCCACCCGCGACCCGCCCTGCCCCGCGTATTTTTTTTAATATACAAATTGAACCCGCCCCGCCCCGCCCCGTAACCGCAATCTTTCAAACACGCACCGTCCCGCTGATGTTCAAACCCGCCCCGCCCCATTGCCATACCTATTGCTAATACCATGGTTTTTTATGCATAGGATAATACTAAATAGGATGTATAACTAATGCATAAGTTCAAAATATCTACCAAACAAGGTATTATTAATACACATAGCTAATGCATGCATTATTTTATCTAATGCATCCTACCAAATGACCCCTTAAAGCCAGCTCTCTTGGGGATAACTTGAGCATCAACCTTTACCTCTACGTCTCCTTCATGGGTCCCGTGTCACGACCCCAAATCCTAAACTGGTCGTGATGGCGCCTATCGTGGAACTAGGCTAGCCAACAATCACATATTCACATTTTTTTTTTCAAAATGCTCAGTTCATTTTTCAACATTTCATAAAGTATATATACTTCTGAATTTACGCAAACAAAACAAGCTAAACAGTCTACAACCATCCCCAAAATCTGGAGTCAACATGTCATGAGCATCTAAGAATGCTACCATGAATACTACTGTCATAATACAAAACCTCAAAACGAAGAACTAAGTACAAAATAAGAAAGGGAATGGAGATGTTGTGGACGCTAGACAGCTACCTCAATATCCCAACTCTGGCTCCGCGCGGAAGTAAGATGGATAACACTTGGTACCAACACCTGAATCTGCACATAGAGGTGCAGGGAGTAATGGTGAGTACGCCAACTCAGTAGTAATGAAAATAAATCAGGTCTGAATAGTAAGAAACACATTGGAGCAAAACATCAAATCACAATCAGTAAAATATTGATTTCCAACAGTGTATACAATTAGCCAATGTTCTTTAAAAGCCAATTTCAGTAAACATTCTTTGAACATATGTGATTTCCAGTGAATCCAATAAAATACCCAAAAAGTATTAGTTTAAAGATGAAATGAATCATAAATGGTTATTCCGGCAAAACAAGTTTCATAAACCGCCCCTCGGGCAAATCATAACTCATAATCATTCACTCAGCATATCTCACATTGACTCAGCATCAGCCTCTCGGGAAACCTCACAGTCACTCATGCCTCCCAATAACTTATCACTCGGCACTCGACACTCGCACTCAGTAAGTACTTGCGCTCACTAGAGGTGTACAGACTACGGAGGGGATCCTACATCCCAAGCGCTATAAACAGCCAAATCATGGCATCAACCACTCTGGAACTCGGCCTCTCACATATCATAACTGTGTAACATGCTGCGACGTGCAAACCAATCAAAACATATCCTCACAATATTGGCTCTCGGCCTCATTTAGTCAGAAACTCTTAAAATGCCACTCGGGCTATAAATAAATGGGGTTCTCGACCCAAAACAATATTTTACATCATGAAATAATATCAACGAGTCTGAGTATAAAAAACAGTTTAACATGAATGACTGAGTGTAAATCATAATTACCACGATGAGGAATATCAGAAAACAGCCCCCAAGGGGTATAAACAGGTCGATACGAGGCCCAAAACATGGCTTACAACCCAAATATATCAAAAGCGTGAAAGTACGATTTATCATGTGATTTAAAAGCAGTTATGCAACTCAACACTTGCCCCGGGAAGAATCAATTTCAAATTCCCCAATTAATACACGCCACATACTCGTCATCCAGTGTGCGCGTCATTTAAAAATAGTGAAAAGATGCTATGTCCGAGGTTTCATACCCTCAGGACAAGATTTATAGTCATTACTTACGTCAAACCAGCCGAAAAGCTACTCTACAATACTCTTGCCCCTCGAATCAGCTCCCAAAAGCTTAGAGTCTATCAAAATCAGGTTTACAACATCAAAATATGCTAGGGAAATGAAACTCTATCGAAAACTATCAAATTTAGGCACAATTCACGAAATTGGCAAAACCCGTCCCCCCGGGCCCACATCTCGGAATTCGATAAAATTTACACCACAAGAATCCTCATCCTCCCCCGAGTCTATACATATCAAGAACACTGAAATCGGAGTTCAAATGCCCCTCAAATCCCCATTTTAGGTCTCTTAATCACAAGCTCTAATTACCCAATTTCCTTCCTTAATTCCTAAAAATTTCATGCTTAAGAGTAGAAAAATCATCATAAACACAAGAGATGAATTCCAAGTAACTTACCCAATCGATAACCTTCAATTCCCTCTGAAAAACACTGCTCAAAGCTCGAAACCCGTACACAAATAGTGAAGAATGGGTGAAATTTCGCGAAGGACCCTTTATATATGATCTGCCGAGGGATTTCCGCACCTGCAACCTTACTAGCGCACCTACGGACCCGCACTTGCAGTCCCAGGTGCACACCTGCGCATCTGACTTAAACCCCCAATTTCCGCACCTGCGACGACTTCTTCGCACCTGCGCTTTCGCAGGTGCGACCACCCGTCCGCACCTTCAACTCCTTCACGAACAGCTAAACCCCGCACCTGCGCAATGTCTTCGCACCTGCGGTCTACCTTCCGCAGGTGCGACCACAGCAGCACTGGTGCACCAGTAGCAGTTTTGTTGCATTTTTCCAAGTTCAAACCTTCGTTAACCATCCAAAATCAATCCCGAGCCCCTCGGGACCCAAACTAAAACAACACACAAGTCCCATAATCTCATTCAAACTTAGTCGATCCCTCGAAACACCAGAAACAACACAAAAACGCCAAAATTACATCAAATTCAAGCCTATGAACTTTGAAATTTCTAAATTTCACAAAGGATGCCGAAATCATTCAAAAAGACCTCCGATTGACTTGAACATTTGCACATATATCCAAAATGACATTACGGACCTACTCCAACTTCCAGAATTCCATTATGACCCCTATAGCCTATTTTCCACTACCGACCGAAAATGTCCAAAAAATAACTTTCGCCAATTCAAGCCTAAATCTACACCGGACCTCCAAAATACATTCTGAACACTCTCCTAAGCCCCAAATCACCTAACGAAGCTACCCGAGCCATAAAATCCGAATTTCGCGATCATTTACCAAGAAGTCAACTCCCAGTACAACCACCCCAAACCCGAACCACCCGACTCAAACACATGATAAACAACTAAACAATGCATAACATGGCAGAAATAGAAATAACTGTGCAATTCCTATGGAATGACCGGACGGGTCGTTACATTCTCCCCCTCTTAAACAAACGTTCGTCCTCGAACGGGTCTAGAAACATACCTGGAGTACCAAACAAGTGAGGATATCTGCTTCGCATCTCCCGCTTGGTCTCCCAAGTGGCCTCCTCCACTGGCTGCCCTCTCCACTACACCTTCACCGAAGCTATATCCTTAGACCTCAACTTTCTGACCTGACGACCCAAAATAGGTACTGGCTCTACCTCATATGACATATCACCCTCAAGCTGCACTGTGCTGAAGTCTAAAACGTGAGATGGGTCACCAATATACTTCCGGAGCATCGAAACATGGAACACCGGATGAACACACGATAAGCTGGGTGGCAAAGCAAGTCTATAAGCTACCTCTCCAATTTTCTGAAGCACCTCAAAAGGCCAAATGAACCGGGGACTCAGCTTTCCCCTCTTCCCGAACCTCATAACACCCTTCATGGATGACACCTTCAGTAGTACCTTCTCTCCCTCCATGAAAGACACATCCCGGACCTTACGGTCTACATAACTCTTCTGCCTAGACTGCGCCGTGCGAAGTCAATCCTGAATCAACTTCACTTTATCCAACACATCCCGAACCAAGTCTGTGCCCAATAGCCTAGCCTCACCCGACTCAAACCAACCAACCGGAGATCTACACCTCCTACCATATAAAGCCTCATATGGAGCCATCTGAATACTGGACTGGTAACTATTATTATATGCGAACTTTACGAGTGGCAGAAACTGGTCCCATGAACCCCCAAAATTAATGACACAGGCACGCAACATGTCCTCCAAAATCTAAATAGTACGCTCTGACTGCCCGTCGGTCTGAGTATGAAACGCTGTGCTCAACTCAACCTGAGTACCCAACTCCCTATGCACGACTCTCCAAAACTGAGACGTGAACTAAGTACCTCTGTCAAAAATGATAGAATTTGGAACCCCATGCAATCAGACAATCTCCCTGATATAAATCTCAGCTAACCGCTCCGAAGAATATGTAGTACCAATAGGAATGAAGTGTGCGGACTTGGTCAGCCGATCCACAATGACCCATATAGCATCAAATCTCCTCGAAATCTGTGGGAGACCAACTACAAAGTCCATGGTGATCCGCTCCCACTTCCACTCTAGAATATCTAACTTCTAAAGTAATCCACCTGGCTTCTGGTGCTCATACTTGACCTGCTGGCAGTTGAGACACCGAGCTAAAAACTCAACAATGTCCTTATTCATCTCCCCACCCATAATGTTGTCTCAAATCCTGGTACATATTCGCGGCACCCAGATGGATGGAATACCGTGAGCTGTGAGCCTCTGCTAAAATCAACTCTCAAAGCCCATCCACATTGGGCACGCAAATCCGGCCCTGCATCCTCATGACCCCATCATCACCAATAGTCACATCCCTGGCATCGCCCCGACGGACTTTGTCTTGAAGAACTAGCAAGTGTCGGTCATCATACTGGCGTGCTCTAATCTGGTCATAAATAGAAGACCTGGAGGCTACACAAGCCAATACCCGCGGGGGCTATGACAAATCCAATCTCACCAATTGACTTGCTAAAGCATGAACATCAAGTGCTAAAGGTCGCTCTGCTGTTGGAAGGTAGGCTAGACTCCCCAAACTCTTTGCTCTGTGACTCAGGGCATCGACCACTATATTGGCCTTCCCCGGATGATATAAAATAGTGAGGTCATAGTCCTTGAGAAGCTCCAACCATATCCTATGACGCTAATTCAAGTCCTTTTTCCTAAGCAGATACTGCAAACTACGATGATCAGTGAAAATCTCACAAGGTACCCTATACAAATGATGGCGCCAAATCTTCAAGGCATGAACAATGGCAGCTAACTCAAGATCGTGCACTGGGTAATTCTTCTCGCGCACCTTCAATTGTCTAGACGCGTAGGCAATCACCCTACCGTCTTGCATCAATACCGCTCCTAAGACATCTCAAAAAGCATCACGATAAAATGTATAAGAACCTGACCCCGTAGGCAAAACCAACACCGGAGCTGTAGTCAAAGCTGACTTGAGCTTCTGAAAGATCTCGTCACATGCCTCAGTCCACATGAACCGAGCACCCTTCTAGGTCAGTCAGGTCATTGGTGCTGCAATAGATGAAAATCCTTCTATAAAACGGCGATAGTAACCTGCCAACCCAAGGAAACTGCGAATCTCGGTAGCTCATGACGGTCTAGGCCAACTCTGCACCGCCTCTATATTCTTCGGATCTACCTTGATCCCATCACAAGGCACCACCTGGCCCAAAAATGCAACTGTATCAAGCCAAAAATCACACTTAGAAAATTTCGCATACAACTTCTTCTCCCTCAGAGTCTGAAGCACAACTCTCAAATGTTGCTCATGATCCTCCCGAGATCGGGAATATACCAAGATGTCGTCAATGAACACGATGACGAAAGATTCAAGATAAGGCCAAAACACACCGTGCATCAAATGCATAAAGGCTGTTGGGGCGTTGGTCAGCCCAAATGACATAACAAGAAACTCATAATGACATATCTGGTCCTGAAAGCAGTCTTCGGAATGTCCGAATCCCGAATCTTCAACTGATGATACCCGGATCTCAAGTTTATCTTAGAGAACATCCTAGCTCCCTGAAGCTAGTCAAACAAATCATCAATACGAGGCAAAGGATACCGGTTCTTCACCGTAACTTTGTTCAGCTACTGATAGTCAATACACATGCGCATAGAACCATCCTTTTTCTTCAAAAACAACACCGGTGCACTCCAAGGTGACACACTAGGCCTAATGAACCCCTTATCTAGGAGTTCCTGAAGCTGTTCCTTCAATTCCTTCAACTCCACTAGTGCCATGCGATAAGGTCCTGGCACCAGATCAATACCAAAATCAATATTCTTGTCAGGTGGCATGCCTAGAAGGTCTGCAGGGAACACGTCCGGAAAATCACGGACCATAGGAACAGAATCAACAACAGGAGTCTCACCACTAACATCCCTCACAAAAGCCAAATAAGATAAACATCCTTTCTCAACCATATGCTGAGCCTTCAGGTAAGAAATCACCCTGGTAGGCACATACTCAGAAGAACCTCTCCACTCGACCCTCGGAACTCCATGCATAGCCAAGGTCACGATTTTAGCGTGACAATCAAGAATAGCATGACATGGAGATAGCCAATCCATGCCCAGTATCACATCAAATTCAAGCATGCTGAGTAACAGTAGGTCCACACGGATCTCCAGACCCCCAATAGATATCACACATGTGCGATACACACGGTCTACGATAATAGTATCACCCACGGGAGTCGACACATGAACAGATTTAACTAAAGACTCACGGGGCATATCTTGGAAATGTGCAAAATAAGATGAGACATATGAATATGTAGAACTAGGGTCAAATAGGTCTAAAGCATCTCGATTACAGACTGATATAATACATGTGATCACGATCAGATGCCATAACATCTGGCCTGGCTGGAAGTGCATAGATACGAGCTTGACCTCCACCTGCTCGACCTCCCCCTCTAGGGCAGCTCCTAGCTGCCTGGCCCCCACCCCTAGCTGCTTGGGCGGGTGGTGAAGTGACTAGAGCTGAAGTTGAGGGCTGACCCCTCTGCTGAGAAAAACTACCCGGATGACGAGGACACTGCCTCCATACATGACCAAACTCTCCACACTCAAAGCAACTGCTAGAGCTGGATATGGGGATTTAAGGGAACCTCTGAAACCGGAATAACCGCCCGAAGAACCATGCATAGAAGAACCCTGGAATGATGATGGAACTTTGAGCTGGAAGGGCACTAAACGAAGAACGTCCCGGATGAGAGCTGTGGGGACCCTGCCCCGAAGATGCGCCACTATAAGCTGGGCGAACTAGCTAAGGAGGTCTAAATGGGCGACCTCTACTGTGCTGAAATTTCCCTCTGGAAGGGGTACCACTGAAACTGCCAGATCCACGAGGCCTCTTGGTCTCCCTCTTCTATCACTCCTGACGGCGAACAGACTCAATATCTCGAGAAATATCAACAACCTGCTCGAAGGTAGAACCTGATACTCTCTCCCTAGTCATCAGAATACGGAGCTGGTAAGTGAGGCCATCCACGAACCTCCTGATCCTCTCCCTATCATTAGGGACTAACTCACCAGCATGGTGAGCCAACTCTGAATACCACATCTAATACTACGTCACTGATAGCTCTCCCTGATGCAGCTGCTCGCAACTGCTCAAACTGCCTACACTACTCCTCACGGTGAGACTGGGGAACATACTTATCCAAGTAATGGAGAACTTCTACCGGGTGAGGGGTGCTGAACCAACAGGACCACACCTCTCAAAAGACTCCCACCAAGTGAAAGAAGCACCAGAAAACTTAAATGTAGCAAACGAGACCCCACTAGTCTCTAGAATCCCAGTAGTACGAAGTATCCTCTGACACTTATCTAGAAAACCCTAGGCATCCTCGCCCTCTACGCCGCTGAATGTAGGAGGCTGAAGTCTACTAAACCTCTCCATCCCGCGTTGCTCATCCTGTGGCATAGCTGGAACCACATAGCACTGAACTGGAGGAACCGATTGGGCTGGAACTGTCCCCGGTGTCTGAAGGCCCTGTACAACTTGCTCAGGTGTCCGGCAGCTGGAGTCTAAGTGCCTCCCCTGGCCTGCGATGTAGTGATGGTAGTAGATACAACAACTAACTGAGCAAGGCTGGTACATATTTTCAAAATCTGAGCCAGGGTCTCCTAAAGACCCGGAATAACATTGGGAACTGGTACTGCGCAGGCTGATCCTCTACCTCTACCGCGGCCTCGACCGCAGCCTCGACCGCGACCTCGACCTGTCGCCGGTCTAACAGGTGTCTGGTCACCCTGATTAGTAAAGAGTGTCCTCACCATCTGTGAGAGAATGAAACAACAGAAGTTTAGACTTCCCGGAGAAATAAAATGGCACGACAGAATTAAAGAAAATGAGATGTTTCCCAATAGTTCGATAGCCTCTCGAAGATAAGTAACAGACGTCTGCGTACCGATCCGCAAGACTCTACTAAACCTTCTCATGACCATTGAGTCCTATGTAACTAAGGCTCTGATACCCACTTGTCACGACCCCAAATCCTAAACCGGCCGTGATGGCGCCTATCGTGGAACTAGGCTAGCCAACAATCACATATTTACATTTTCCTTTTCAAAATTCTCAGTTCATTTTTCAACATTTCATAAAGTATATATACTTATGAATTTACGCAAACAAAACAAGCTAAACAGTCTACAACCATCCCCAAATTCTGGAGCCAACATGTCATGAGCATCTAAAAATGCTACCAGGAATACTACTGTCATAACACAAAATCTCGGAACGAAGAACTAAGTACAAATTAAGAAAGGTAATGGAGATTCCGTGGACGCTGGATAGCTACCTCAATATCCCAACTCTGCCTCCACACGGAAGTAAGATGGCTAACACTCAATACCAGCACTTGAATCTGCACAGAGAGGTGCAGGGAGTAATGGTGAGTACGCCAACTTAGTAGTAATGAAAATAAATCAGGTCTGAATAGTAAGAAACACATATGAGCAAAACATCAAATCACAATCAGTAAAAATATTGATTTTCAAGAGTGTATACAATTAGCCAATGTGCTTTAAAAGCCGGTTTCAGTAAAAATCCTTTTAACATATGTAATTTCCAGCGAATCCAATAAAATACTCAAAAAGTATTAGTTTAAAGATGAAATGAATCATAAATGGTTATTCCGGCAAAACAAGTTTCATAAACGGCCCTCGGGCAAATCATCACTCAAAATCATTCACTCAGCATATCACACAGTCACTCAGCATCAGCCCCTCGGGCAACCTCACAGTCACTCATGCGTCCAAATCACTCGTCACTCAGCACTCGACCCTCGCACTCAGTAGGTTCCTGCGCTCACAGTGGCCGTACAGACTCCGGAGGGGCTCCTACAACCCAAGCTCTATAAACAGCCAAATCATGGCATCAATCACTATGGCACTCGGCCTCTGACATATCATAACAGTGTAACATGCTACGGCGTGCAGCCCGATCCAAAAATATCTTCATAATATTGGCTCTCGGCCTCACTCAGTCAGAAACTCTCAAAATGCATCTCGGGCCATAAATAAACGAGGTTCTCGACCCAAAACAGTATTTTACATCATGAAATAATATCAACGAGTCTGAGTATCAAAAATAGTTTAACATGAATGATTGAGTGTAAATCATAATTACCACGGCGAGGAATATCAGAAAACATCGCCAAGGGTATAAACAAGTCAACACGAGGCCCCAAACATGGCTTACAACCCAAATATATAAAAAGCATGAAAATACAATTTATCATGTGATTTAAAAGGAGTTACGCAACTCAACAGTGGCCCCGGGAAGAATCAATATAAAATTCCCCAATCAGTACATGCCACACACTCGTTATCCAGTGTGTGGGTCATTTTAAAATAGTGAAAAGATGTTAAGTCTGGGGTTTCATACCCTCAGGACAAGATTTATAGTCATTAATTACCTCAAACCAGCGCGAAAAGCTACTCTACAATACTCTTGCCCCTCGAATCGGCTCCCAAAAGCTCCGAGTATATCAAAATCAAATTTACAACATCGAAATATGCTAGGGAAACAAAATCCCATTGAAAACTATCAAATTTAGGGACAATTCCCGAAATTGGCCAAACCCGACCCCCGGGTTCACTTCTCGAAATTCGATAAATTTACACAACAAGAATTCTTATCCTCCCCCGAGTCTATACATTTCAAGAACACAGAAATCGGAGTTCAAATGAACCTTTAAATCCCCATTTTTAGGTCTCTTAATCACAAGCCATAATTACCCAATTTCCTTCCTTAATTCCTACCAATTTCATGCTTAATAGTAGAAAAATCATCACAAACACAAGAGATGAAGTCCAAGTAACTTACCCAATCGATAACCTTCAATTCCCTCTGAAAAACACTGCTCAAAGCTTCAAACCTGTACACAAATGGTGAAGAATGGGGAAAATTTTGCGAAGGAACCTTTATATATGATCTGCCCAGGGATTTTCGCACCTGCATCCTTATTAGCGCACCTGCGGACCCGCACCTGTGGTCCCAAGTGTGCACCTGCGCATCTGACTTAAATCCCCAATTTTCACACCTGCGATGACTTCTTCGCACCTGCGCTTCCGCAGGTGCGACCTCCCGTCTGCACCTGCGACCCCTTCATGAACAACCAAAACCCGCACCTGCGCAAGGTCTTCGCACCTGCGGACCTCGCGCCTACGGTCTACCTTTCGCAGGTGCGACCACACCAGCAGTGGTGCACCAGCAGCAGCTTTGCTGCATTTTTCCAAGTTCAAACCTCCGTTAACCATCCGAAATCAATACCGAGCCCCTCGGGACCCGACCAAAACCACACACAAGTCCCATAACCTCATTCAAACTTAGTGAAGCCCTAGAAACACCAAAAACACCAAAACTCCAAAAAACATCAAATTCAAGCGTATGAACTTTGAAATTTCTAAATTTCACCAAAGATGCTGAAATCATTCAAAACACCTCTGATTGACCTGAAAATTTGCACACGTATCCAAAATGACATTACAACCTACTCCAACTTCCGTAATTCCATTCCGACCCGTATAGCCTATTTTCCACTGCCGCCCGGAAATCGCCAAAAACCAACTTTCGCCAATTCAAGCCTAATTCTACATCGGACCTCCAAATTATATTCTGAACACTCTCCTAAGCCCCAAATCACATAACGAAGCTACCCGAGCCATAAAATCTGCATTCCGAGATTGTTTACCAAGAAGTCAACTTCCAGTTGACTTTTCCAACTAGAAGGCTACTTTAAGAGACTAAGTGTCTCAATCCTCACTACAACCACTCCGAACCCGAACCACCCGACTCCAACACATCATAAACTACTAAACAATGCATAACAAGCAGAAATAGAAATAACTGTGCAATTGCTACTGAACGACCGGCCTGGTCGTTACATCCTGTCACTGAATTTGCATTTCAAGTATTCTGTTTTGGTTATGCTCAACTTGAAATCTTTAGACTCCAAAGTCTGTCGTCACACCTCCAACCTCGCGTTAACTCCGTTTGGCATATCGTCAATCAACAGTATATCATCGGCAAAGAGTATGCACCAAAGCACCTCCCCTTGGAGTCGCGACAGTAAATCCATCGCCAAGGTAAATGAAAACGGGCTAAGAGTCGATCCCTGGTGCAACCTCATCATAACAGGAAAATGCTCCGAGTCACCACCCACAGTCCTCACCCAAGTCTTAGCACCATCATACATATCCTTAATCACCCTAATGTACGTTACTGCGACGCCGCTAGCCTCCAAACATCCCCACAGGACCTCCATCTAGACTTTATCTTACGCTTTCTCAAGGTCAATAAACACCATATGCAAGTCCTTAAACTGATTCCGGAAATAGACACACACCTCCTCACCCTGGCCTCCACCACCTTCTCCCAAACCTTCATAGTGTGAATCAACAACTTGATACCCCTATAATTGTTGTAATTTTGGATATCACCCTTGTAGTTGTACAACGGAACCATTGTACTATACCTCTAGTCTTTGGGCATCTTCTTCGTCCTAAAAATAACATTAAACAACCCAACGAGCCACTCCAAGCCTGCTCGCCCCGCGCTCCTCCAAAATTCCACCGGAATTTCGACTGGCCCCGTCGCTCTACCCCTGTACATCTTATGCATCGCCCCTTCCGCTTTCTCTACCTTAATCCGCAAGAATTTTAATAAATAATTAAATAATATTCAGAATCTATGATTGAGTTATAAAACAAGAACTAACAAAAAATGAAGTTTGCAAACTAATAACTGTGACTATATAGGACTTTGGATCCAGTCCAGAATGGTTCACCCGACAGGATATTAAGGATTGAAGAACATATTTTGAAGGAAAAAGAGAAATTCCTAAAATAACTGAATAAAATTAAGTATAGCTAGAAAATTTCAAAATGATGAAATAATATGCAACATTAATAAAAGGTGAACAATCGAGAATTATTAAAAAAGAAATCCTAATTTTGAAAAAGTTTCCCGTTTAGGCAACATAACTCTTTGATATTTTACAATAAATTACTTAATGTATAGAAAAAGAAAGAGAATCATTTGTTCGAAGGAATGAAAATAAATAAATTAATTGTAACTTACATAGAATATATTATGTCTTCTATCTCATCCGAATTCCTAACACTCAAAATATTCAACTTGAAGTTATAGATATAAAAGAATAAGTTGATTTCAAACTTCTAAACATTAGGCAAAATTAATCCAAAATACTACAATTTTGAAATCATATAAATCCCATTTGTAAAATGCATATTAATACGTCTTAATTCCGTCGGGAACATTTTTTTATAAACTTTTAAAATTATTATATAGCTTTTTATTTCTTTCTTTTTATAAGAGAATAAATGAGTATCATGCATGTTGTTGTATCTTTGTTTTTCCTCTTGGATTTATTCTTTCTTTTATCATTTTTTTTACGAAAACATGAATTTATTGTAAGAGAATTGAAAGAAAGAGAAATCAAAATTCATAATAATACATAAAAATAAAGGCAAAGTCACTTAGAGCCGTCATAATGGGTTTGGCTCGTGAGACCAGCCCAACTCAGCCCGCTACTGGGTAGGGTTGGGCTAATATTTTTTGAGCCTATTTTAAACTGAGGTTTATAAGCCCGACCCAAGTTAGCCCGTTGGCCCTTGAGACTTGACCGAGGCTGGGCATGGGCTGGCTGGTGGACAAAAAATTATTTAAATTCAAATTAATTAACTATTAAATGTAAAAACTAAAAAAACTATTAACTATAATCACCATTCCCCAACCCTAGATGGCTCATTTATCCTTCCATATCAACTAGAATTTAGATTTTTTACATGCATGTAATATGACAAAATTAGTTTTTCTTATGCTTAATTAATAACGAACTCAAAAAAATTTAGGTGGTCAATAATAATATTTTTTCAAAACTAAATATTACTTGGCAAATGCTCTTCAGTAAAGAAAATGATCGATCAATTTTAAATACATACAAAAGAGTTTGACCACTAGCAAATTTCAGGAACTTTAAAAGTTTTATGGACTATAATTATGAAAGGCAAATGATATTAATCCTTAATTAGAAAACCTCGGCATATAAACTTATTGAATTAATCTCTGAATTTGAGGAAATGAAAGAAAAATATTAAGAAAATATTCATGTAACATTAAAAGGAAGAGCTAAAGATATAGAGAAATTACATTTCAATTACGAGATTCCTCATCAAATATCAAGCTTTTTGTACGCTCTAAGTAAACAAAAGTTGATTATATGATTAATCTACACGTCACGAAAAAATAATTTATGGATTTAAAGAAATTCTATATTCTAAAAAAAGTTGAAGGGCTGGCCCGCTCCAGCCCGCGACCCTCTTAGGGATGAGTTGGGCTAGCCATTTGAAGGCCCATTCATATGGCAGGGCAGCCCGTCTTAGCCCACTAAATTTAAAAGTCCACAAGATTTGGGCTAGGCTGGGTTGGTCTGTCCTGTTTTGACAGCTCTAGAAACCTTCTACTTATAAATCTTCACGAATTTAATAGATTATTAAATATTAAATAATTAATTACTCATGTGTTATAGGCTACTCCATAATATTGGAATAAAAATATTTAGAAATATTTCCTACATAAATGAACAAAACCCCCACATTTAATTCATTCAAGATTTGATATGTTGTGAAATATCATAAAGATCATAATCAAAATTTACCAACAAGCAAGAGATCAAAGGTGTCAACTGTCATTACCTATCGTTTCCTGATTCTATTCTTCTGGATGCTCTAGCCCCTCCTGTCACGCTGTATGTGTAAATATCAATAGTAAAAATAGCACGACAAGAATATCATGCAACACAATAACATCCACACGGAAGATATGCAAATATCAATAGTAACAATAGCACGACAAAAATCTCGTGCAACACAATAACACGGCAGAAACCTCGTGCATCATAATAACAACCACACGACAGAAACCTCGTGCATCACAACAACAATTACAACAACTACAATGACAATAACATAAAAGTACAACAAATAAATCAACTCAGAAATTACAGAACTCAAAGAAACGGAAGAAACAAACTCACAAGGAAAAACACAACAGAAAATAACAATACCACCTAGCAACAACTCAACAAGGAAGAGATATTGTATAACAATGACCTCCACATAAGTGAAATTCCATAACAAGGGAGATATCACGAGTCGATAATTCCAAATAAGGATAAGACAACTATGGTAAAGGATAACTAACTTCATTTAAGATTTAGCATTCACGAAAGAGGCACAACAATTACAATTAAGGAAAATGAACGGAAAGGACAATCACGACATCAATTAAGGATAAACAATTCAGAAGAGATAATAATAATTTCATTCACGACCCAAATTTTCCACCGTCGGGATCGTGATGGTGCCTAACATTGAACCCGCTAGGCAAGCCAACGTTACCGGTTATTTTATCTTATTCCATTATTCTTAACGGTTTACCATATATAATAATAAAATCAACGGAAAAATAAAGATGCGGAATAACAAAATTTAACGATCTGATTAAATACTAATAAGAAAATCTAAAGCCAAAATACTCCCAGAACAAGTGTCACAATTTCACGGACTGTCTATTACTACAAATAGTGATTTGAACAAAATAAACATACATCTGTCTCAGAAGTAAGTAAGAATAGAACAAAAATAGGATAAGAAAGGACCCCAAGGTCTGCGGATGCCTGCAGGACTACCTCGGGGTCTCCACTGAACTGAAGGCAGCAACCTCGATCTAGGGTCCGAAGGGTCCAGTATCGGGATCTGCACAAAAAAGTACAGAGTGTAGAATCAGTACAACCGACCCCATGTACTTAGTAAGTGTCGAGCCTAACCTGGACGAAGTAGTGACGAGGCTAGGACACAACAACCATTTAAACATGTGCAGTTTAATCATATGCGAGAACAATAATAATAACAAGAAGTAAACAAATAAATACGGGAGAAGGGGAACATGCTGAGGGGAGGAAATATCAAGTTATAACAATAACGAAATAAAGCAACAAAGTAAATATCATTCTTAAAAATCAAAGAAACGACACAAAAATAATGCACAGCATTACCCTTCGTGCTTTTACTATCGTTCTCACCATAAAATCAAAGAAACGACACGACATCACCCTTCGTGCTTTTACTCTCTCATAATCATGACTCGGCATCACCCTTCATGATTTTACACTCTTCCTCACCCAAACAAGTGAAATGACAGCAATTCAACAATGAAGTCAACAGTATAAACAATAATGAAACCATAACGTCGCGTCAAGGGAGCCAACAATAGAATCAATATCATCCTGGAAAGGGAAGCAGCCATAACCAGTCTCACTTAGTTACTTGACTTCACGAAATAATTCTCAACTTGAACCAATACTCAACAATAGGCAATACCAAGGAAATACCACTAACATGGATAATTATCAAATTAAACTCAAGTAGTGTTCCATGGAAAATCACATAAATAACATTATACGACTCACGAGCATGCTTGACACCAACGTATAGATACTCATCACCACACCTATACATTACACATTACACTAACACGTAGCAAATAAGACACAATACTTATTTCCTCAAGCTAAGGTTAAGCCAAACACTTACCTCGGATTCCACGGCCAAACGCAAGCCTTAATTACCGCTTTACCTTTACAATTCACCTCCAATTCAATTGTATCTAGACATAATTAAATTAACAATATCAATAAATGCTAAATAATTTAACCCCAATGCTTAATTGTGGTGATTCGAGGCACATTGCTAGATTTTTCCCTCGAGCCTCGAGTAGTTCTCAACACCGGGGTTCTCGTACCATGGTTTCAGCACCGGGTATTCCACCGCCTACTCATCCAGCTAGAGGTGGGGGTCAGGCCGTTATAGGTAAAGGTCAGGCCGCTAGAGGTAGAGGTCAGCCAGCAGGAGGTCGTCCCAGGGATGTAGTTTAGATTGGTGGGGTCATCCCAGGGAGGCTTAATTATAGGTTTACTCTTCGCATTCGCGTGGGTTACCACGCGTTCACATAGCAGAAAAACACACACACCAGATACAGCAATTTCACGACCAGTTTTTCTAAGTCCGAAGCACCAAGATTCCTATCCGAAACTCACCCGAGCCCTCGGGGCTCCAAACCAAACATGCACACCACCCTAAAAACATCTTACGGACTTACTCGTGCGATCAAATTGCCAAAATAACATATTAAACAACGAATTTAGCATTAAAATCAAAGAAAAATATCAAGAACTTTCAAAGTTTCAAATTTCACCACTACGGGTCCGAATCACGTCATATGACCTCCGTTTCTTACCAAATTTTACAGGCACCACTCAAATACTATATTAAACATGTACCGGGCTCTGAAACCAAAATACGGGCCCGATACCATCAATTTCAAATATAACCAAATTCCAAAAACTCTTATAATTTCAGTTAAACAACTTCTTTCAAAAATTCATTTCTCGGGCTTGGGATCTCAGAATTCAATTCCGGGCTTACGCCTAAGTCCCATATTTTCCTACGGACCCTCTGGGACTGTCACGGGTCCCGGTCCGTTTACCCAAAATGTTGACCGAAGTCAACTTAGATTCAATTTTAAAGGCAAAATTAGCATTTTTCTCATTTTTTCATATTAAAGCTTTCCGGATATACGACCGGACTGCGCACATAAAATGAGGTTATACAAAAGGGGGTTTTCAAGGCCTCGGAACACAGTTTTGATTTTTAACACAAGGGATGACGTTTTGGGTCATCACATTCTCCACCTCTAATACAAATATTAGTCCTCGAACGGACATAGAGAAGTATCTGAATCTGGGAAAAGATGTGGATACCGGCTCTGCATATCGAACTCGGACTCTGAGGTAGCTACCTCGGCAGGCTGACCTCTCCACTAAACAGGAATCAAAGGATACCTCTTCGATCTCAACTGACGAACCTGTCGGTCTAGAATATCTACCGGCTCCTCCTCATAGGTCAAGTCCTTATACAACTGGACACTGCTATAGTCTAACACATGAAATGGATTGCCGTGATACTTCTGAAGCATAGACACATTAAACATTGGATGCACAACTGATATACTTGGTAGCAACGCAAGTCTATAAGCCACCTCTCCCACTCTGTTAAGGATCTCAAAAGAGATGATGAATATAAGTCTTAGCTTGACCTTCTTCCCAAATCTCATCACGCTCTTCATGGGCGACACCCGAAGAAACACCTGCTCTCCAACCATGAATGCCACATCACGGACTCTACGGTCGGCATAACTTTTCTACCTGGACTGCGCTGTACGGAGTCTATCCTGAATAATCTTAACCTTATCCAAGGCATCCTGCACTAAGTCTGTACCCAACAATCGATCCTCCCTCGGCCAAACTATCCAATAGACGACCGACACCGCCTACCATATAATGTCTCATAGGGAGCCATCTTAATGCTCGACCGATAGCTGTTGTTGTAGACAAACTCAGCTAATAGCAAGAACTGATCCCAAGAACCTCCAAAGTCAATGACACATGCACGGAGCATATCCTCCAAAATCCGAATAGTACGCTCGGACTGTCCGTCCGTCTGAGGATGAAATGTTGTGCTCAGCTCGACCCTCATGCCCAACTCACGTTGAACTGCCCTCCAGAGATGCGAGGTAAACTGCGTACCTCGATCAGAAATAATAGACACGGGCACACCCCTAATGTAGATCTCTTCCAATCTCTCCGAAGAATAGGAAACTGCCATAGGAATGAAATGTGCTGACTTGGTAAGCCTATCCACAATAAACCATACTGCATCGAACTTCCTCTGAGTCCGTGGGACTCCAACAACAAAATCCATGGTGATACGCTCCTACTTCCACCCAAAAATCTCAATCTGTTGCAACAATCCACCAGGTTTCTGATGCTCGTACTTTACCTGCTGACAATTCAAACATAGAGCTACATATGCTACAATATCCTTCTTCATCCTCCTCCACCAATAATGTTGCCGCAAGTCCTGATACATATTTGCGGCGCCCGGATGAATGGACTGTCGGGAGCTATGGGTCTCCTCTAAAATCAACTCATGAAGTCCATCCACATTAGGCACACAAATACGACACTACATCCGCAAAACTCCATCATCCCCAACCGTGACCTGCTTGGCACCACCGTGCCGCACCGTGTCCCTAAGGACAAGAAGACGTGGATCATCATACTGCCAATCTCGGATACGATCAAATAATAAAGAACGAGAAACTGTATAAGTTAGAACACGGTCGGGTTCAGAAACATCCAATCTCATGAACTGATTAGCTAAATCTTGAACATCCAAAGCAAGCGGTCTCTCCCCGACCGGAATATACGCAAGGCTACCCATACTGGCTGACTTCCTACTGAAAGCATCGGCCACCACATTGGCCTTCACTGGATGATACAATATGGTGATGTCATAGTCTTTCAACAGCTCCAACCATCTCTTCTGCCTCAAATTTTTCTCCTTCTGCATGAACAAATATTGCAGACTCTTTTGATTCGTGAACACCTTACATGACACGCCATATAGATAATGCCTCCAAATCTTCAGCGCGTGAACAATGGCTGCTAGATCCAAATCATGAACTGGATAATTCTTCTCGTTGACCTTCAACTGTCGCGAAGCATATGCAATAACCTTGCCATCCTACATCAGCACCGCACCAAGCCCAATACGAGATGCATTACAATACATAGTATATAGCCCTTAACTTGTGGGCAAAATCAACACCGGCACCATAGTCAAAGCTGTATTAAGCTTCTGAAAGCTCGCCTCACACTCATTTGAACACCTGAACTGGGCACCCTTCTGAGTCAACCTGGTCATCGGGGCTGCAATAGACGAAAACCCCACCAGAAACCGACGGTAATAGCCCACCAAACCCAAGAAACTCCGGATCTCTATGGCTGATGTTGGTCTAGGCCGATCCTTGACCGCCAGAATCTTCTTAGGATCCACCTAAATACCCTTTACTGATATAACATGACCCAGGAATGCAACTGAACTCAACCAAAACTCACATTTCGAAAACTTAGCATATAACTGACTGTCCCTCAGAGTCTGGAGAACAACTTGAAGATGCTGCTCATGCTCCTCCCGGTTGTGGGAATAGATCAGAATATCATCAATGAAGAAAATCACGAAGGAATCAAAATAAGGCCTGAACACTCGATTCATCAAGTCCATGAAAGCTGCTGGGGCATTTGTCAGTCTGAATGACATCATTAAGAACTCAGAATGCCCGTACCGAATGGGAAAAGCTGTCTTAGGGACATCGGATGCCCTAATCCTCAACTGATGGTAGTCAGATCTCAGATCAATCTTCGAGAATACCTTGGCGCCCTGAAGCTGATCAAACAGGTCATCAATCCTCGGCAATAGATACTTGTTCTTGATGGTAACCTTGTTCAATTGCCGATAATCTATACACATCCTCATCGATCCATCCTTCTTCTAAACAAACAACACTGACGCACCCCAATGCGAGACACTAGGCCTAATAAAGCCTTTATCAAGAAAATCCTGCAACTGTTCTTTCAACTCCTTCAACTCTGGTGGGGCCATACGATATGGCGAGATAGATGTGGGCTGAGCGCCCGAAGCCAAATCAATGCAAAAGTCAATATCCCTGTCGGGTGGCATACCCGACAGGTTTGCAGGAAACACTTCTGGAAACTCACGGACAATGGGCACAGAATCCATAGAAGGAACCTCAGCACTAGAATTATGAACATAAGCGGAATAGGCCAAACAACCCTTCTCGACCATATGTCGAGCCTTTATATAAGAGATAACCTTGCTGGAAGAATGACTAGGAGTCCCTCTCCACTCTAGTTGAGGTAACCCCGACAATGCTAAGGTCGCAGTCTTGGCATAACAGCCCAATATAGCATGATAGGGCGACAACCAATCCATGCACAAAATGACATCAAAATCTACCATATCAAGGAGTAAGAGATCTACACTAGTCTCAAGACACCCAATAACCACTACGCACGAACGGTAGACACGATGTACCATAATAGAATCACCCACCGGTGTAGACACATATACATGAGCACTCAGAGAATCACGAGGCACAATCAAATAAGGGGAAAAATAAGACGACACATAGGAATATGTGGACCCTAGATCAAATAGAACCGAAGCATCCCTTCTGCAAATTGAAACCATACATGTGATAACTACATCGGAGGCCTCAGCCTCAGGTCTGGCTGGAATACCATAACATCGGGGCTGAGCCCTCCAATCTAAACTACATCCCTGGGACGGCCTCCTACTGGCTGACCTCTACCTCTAGCGGCCTGGCCTCCACCTGTAACAACCTGACCCCTACCTCTAGCTGGCTGAGCGGGCGATTGAATACCCGATGTTGGAACCATGGCATGAGAACCTCGATGTTGAGAACTACTCGAGGCTCGAGGGAAAAATCTAGCAATGTGCCCCGAATCACCACAAGTATAACAAGTTTCCGACTACTGAGACAGATGGCCCTTAAACTGACCTTGACAACTTGAGTAACCACCCTGAAAACTCTGAAGTGGTGGTGCACTGATAGGAGCTGGTGGTGCACTGTAGGGAAACTTATCAGAATACTGCATATGAGAACCACAGCCACCTGGAATACCGTGAGAAGCCTGAAGTGCTGAATGATATGGGATATGAGGATGTCCCCTACCAAAGAATCCCTACCTCCATATGAGGCACCACTGAACCTTCCAAAATGATGGGGCCACTTGTCTGACCCCTAACCACTCCCCTGTAATAGAATCATCTCTACTCGTCTGGCCACATTGGATGCATCCTGGAAAGAAATATCACTCCCGGTTTCCTTAGCCATCTACAATCTGATCGGCGGAGCTAGTCCCTTAATAAATCTCCTCACCCTCTCTCTCTCGATGGGAAGTATCATGATAGCATGACGGGCCAAGGTAATGAATCTGGAGTCATACTGAGTGACAATCATAGAACCCTGCTGGAGACGCTCATACTGCCTCCGATAATCCTCTCTCTGAGTGATAGGAAGGAACTTCTCCCGAAATAACTGAGATAACTGGGCCCAAGTCAAAGGCGGTGATCCAGCTGGTCTAGCCAAACAATAATCTCTCCACCAAGTCTTGGCAGAACCCAACAGACGAAAAGTAGCAAAGTCGACCCCATTGGTCTCCACTATCCCCAAGTTTCGCAGAACCTTGTGACAACTATCCAAATACTCCTATGGATCCTCTGAAGATGTACCGCTGTAAGTAGTAGTGAAAAGCTTGGTGAACCTGTCCAACCTTCACAAAGCATCAGCAGATATAGCTTCTCCATCACCGATTTGAGCCACAACACCCGATTGAATTACCCCACCTGTTTGAGCTGCTGGAGTGTGAAACTGAGGAGCCATCTGCTCCAGAGTGCGAGTAGCGGGAGTCTAGGCTCCTACCCCAGCCTGAGAGATGACTGGTGCTGCAGGAAGTAAACCTGCCTGAGCGACACTCTCCATGAGGCCCACTAGACGGATCAGAGCATCCTGGAGTACTGGGGTAGAAATGAACCCCTCGGGGACCTGAGCTGGCCCAGCCGGAACTGTCTGGGCAGAAACCTCATCAGCAAACTCTACCTGAGGCTCCGCTACTTGTGCTACTTCTCTGGGCTGAGCTTTGCCCCTGCCTCGTCCTCGGCCCCTCGTAGGAGCTACCACTGGGGACTCGGGTTGCTGATCAGTGGATGAAGAAACACGTGTTCTCATAATATATAGCCTCTGGGGGATAAGCACAAACGTCTCTGTACCGATCCCTCAGACTCTACTACGCTTGTCCGTGAATTTTGAGACAGAAGCAACCTAGTGCTCTGATACCAACTTGTCACGACCCAAATTTTCCACCGTCGGGACCGTGATGACGCCTAACATTGAATCCGCTAGGCAAGCCAACGTTACCAGTTGTTTTATCTTATTCCTTTATTATTAACAGTTTACCAGATATAATAATAAAATCAACGAAAAAATAAACATGTGAAATAACAGAATTTAGCGGTCTAATTAAATACTAATACGAAATTCAAAGCCAAAGTACTCCCAGAACAAGTGTCACAATTTCACGGACTGTCTACAAATACTACAAATAGTGGTTTGAACAAAATAAACATATATATGTCTCAGAAGTAAGTAAGAATAGAACAGAAATAGGATAAGAGGGGACGCCAAGGCCTGCAGACGCCTGCAAGACTACCTCGAGGTCTCCACTGGACTGAAGGCAGCAACCTCGATCTAGGGTCCGAAGGGTCCAGTACTAGAATATGCACAAAAAAGTGCAGAGTGTAGCATGAGTACAACCGACCCCATGTACTGAGTAAGTGTCGAGCCTAACCTCGGCGAAGTAATGACGAGGCTAGGACACAACAAACATTTAAACCTGTGCAATTTAATCATATGCGAGAACAATAATAATAACAAGAAGTAATCAAATAATACGGGAGAATGGGAACATGTTGAGGGGAGGAAATATCAAGTTATAACAATAACGAAATAAAGCAACAAAGTAAATATCAGTCTTAAAACAATAAATGTAACAACATAAAAACAATGCACGACATCACCCTTCGTGCTTTTACTCTCGTTCTCACCATAAAATCAAAGAAACGACACGACATCACCCCCTTCGTTCTTTTACTCTCTCATAATCATGGCATGACATCACCTTTTGCGATTTTAAATTTCATAATATGGCACGGCATTACCCTTCGTGCATTAACTCTCACAATGTTGGAACGGCATCACCCTTTGTGCATTAACACTCACTCAACTAGTCTCACTTGTTCAAGTTGAGAATTATCTTCGGTCTCACTTAGTTACTTGACTTCACGAGATAATTCTCAACTTGAATAATTACTGAACAATAGGCAATACCAAGGAAATACCATCAACATTGATAATTATCCAATTAAACTCAAGTAGTGCTCCATGGAAAATCACATAAATCATATTATACGACTCACGGACATGCTTGACACCAACGTATAGATACTCGTCACCACACCTATATGTTGCACATTTGTAATGACCCGGTCGGTCGTTTTGAGAGTTAGCACCCCAATCCCCTAATAACTGCTTCTCCCATGTCTATTTATGTTGTTGAAACTGGTCGGAGTGTTGAGTGGTGAAATTCGAAGTGATTTTTGACACATAGTCCTTAAATGTGGATTTTAGCTTTCGAAATCAGGCTATAGCTAGAACTGCATGAAGAAGGACCCGGAATGGAATTCCTTTAACTCTGTTAGCTCCGTTGGGTGATTTCAAGGTTACGAGCGTGTTCGGAATATGTTTTCTAGGTCAGTTGTGGATGTAGGCTTGAATTGGCGAAAGTTAGAATTTCGGCGATTTCGACCGATAGGTGAAATTTTGATATCGGACTTAGAATGGATTTCTGAAAGCGGCAGTAGGTCCGTAATGTAATTTATAACCTGTGTGCAAAATCTGAGGTCATTCGGATGAGTTTAGACGTGGATCAGCATCGAATGTGAATTTTAGAAATCTCATAAGTTCTTAGGCTTGAATCTATGAATATTTGATGATTTTGATGTTAAGAGATGTATTTTAAGGCTCGACCAAGGTTGAATGAGGAATTAGGGTTGGTTGGTGGTTTTGGTTGAGGTCCCAGGGGCCTTGGGTGTGTTTCGGGTGTCCAAGCGGGCATTTTTGGCCTAAAAGCCTTTGCTGGTTTTTCTTGTTTTTCTACAGCAGTTCTCTGTTCTCTGCGATCGTAGGAGTACATCCGCGATCACATAAGGTAAGTATGGGAAGTCTGCGATTTGTTCTTCGTGATCGCACAAAGCCAATCGCGATCGCAGAGTGAGGGAACCTTAGTATTCGCGATCGCACATCACGGCTCGCGATCGCATAGAAGATTCTAGGTCTGAGGAAGGGTCAGTGTTTGTTCTACGCGGTCGCGTGGCCCTTGCGTGATCGCATAACTGTGAGGGGAGAAGGTCCGCTATCGCAGACCTGTAATTGCGAACACGATGAAGGGAGTTTAGGCGCGTGGTGGAATACTCTCCGCGATCACGACTATGCGTATGCGATTCCATAGAAGAAATACTTGGGCAGTCTTTTAAAGGCCCAAGTATGAGGGTTTATGTTATTTTTACTATTTTTGAATTTGAGAGCTCGGGAGAGGAGATTCTTGGATACTTTTGTACATGGGCAACTTGGGTAAGTGATTTCTAACCTACTTGGATCAATTTCCACGATTCCTAACTTAAATCTAGCCTTTAAAATTCGAATTTGGGTGGAAATTTTTGAAAATCTTGGATGAACTTCATAGACCAAGTTATTGGGTTTTGATTGGGTTTTTGACCTCCGAATTTAGAGATTCTTATATGGTTAGACTTGTGAGTGAATGAGTGTCCGAAAAAATTATTTTTACCCGATTCTTAGACGTGGGCCTGGGGGACTTTTTGGGCGAATTTCCTAATTTCGCGTATTAGCTTCGAATTAATTAGATATTTTGATTCCTTATAGTGTTATTTACATTATGCAATCGAATTTATTAGATTTGGGCCACCCGGAGTCGGATACTCGTGGCAAGAACGTGGTATTGGGTTGAGTAGCGCAGTCGAGGTAAGTGGCTTGCCTAACTCTGTGTTCGGGACTTCCCCTTAGGCATTTTATACCGATTTTACTATGCAGACGCCGTGTACGTGAGGTGACGAGTGCGTACACGGGTCATTGTTGCTAAAATTCCACTTTTCCTTCCATTGCATAACTTGTTTTCATTCCTAAATTACTGTTTCCTATCTTAACTGGGTAGTTAGCTTAAAATTTAGCATGCCTACCTGTCCTTACGTGATTTCCTCTTATTTGCTACTCATTGCCCCATGCTTAGGTAGTTTTACGTTATTATTGCCTGTTGTTTTTCCTGAACTGTTTAATTAAGTTGTACTCGATATACTTCTGCATTGCATATATATATATTGGGACTACGTACTGAGATCCGGGAGCATTCCCCCTGTATTGCATTGCTTATTTAAATTGGGACTACAGACTGAGATCCGAGAGCTTTCCCCTTGTACTGCATAGCATATTTAAATTGGGACTACAGATCGAGATTCGGGAGCTTGCCCCTTGTACTGCATTGCATACTTACTCTGGAGATATATATGTTGTGCTGAGCCGAGGGATCTCTTTCTTTATTAATCTTTAAGTTTCCATTAATTCTGCCATCATTGCTCATTTATATTTGACTGTTTAGACTTATAACTGGCTTGTTTTTAAAACTTAGTAGAGCCTTAACCTGACCTCGTCACTACTTGATAGGGGTTAGGCTTGGCACTTAATGAGTACCGAATGTGGAGTACTCACGCCCTTTCCTTCGCATGTTTTCCCCATGTGCAGATCCAGATACCAGTACACAGTACCGTGGTTAGGCGCATCATCGTAGCTTCTCAGGAGACCGCGAGGTAATTCTGCCGCGTCCGAGAATCTCATGATTCCCCTTCCACTCTAGTATAGTTATAGAAGATATATATATATATATAGATATAGTTTTTCCTTATTCCTTTGTATAGAGCTACAGTAGTACAGAGTTTGTGACTTTGTGATCTTCCGGGTTTTGGGAAAGTAAAAGTTGTAAATTGCCGAGTGGCTAAGTTTTATAGCATTATTTCTTCTTTACCGTTTCTATTATGGTTTTGTCTTATTTTCTGCAAAATTTAGGCTTACCTCTTCATAGAGACTAGGTGTCGTCACGAGACCATTTAGAGGGTAATTCGGGTCGTGACAAGTTGGTATCAGAGCGTCTAGGTTCATAGGATTCACAAATCACAAGCCCGCTTATTAGAGTCTCGCGGATCAGTGCGGAGACGTTCGTATCTATCTTCGAGAGGCTTTGTATCTGTTATGAACAATCACATTCTTTGGAATTCCGTATCATGCTAGTTACTGTCATCAAAATTCTTAAACTCTATTCTATTCTTGCTTATAGATGGTTCGTCCGGACGTACTGATGACATGCACCTAAGCCCCCAGTCAGAGCCGTCAGAGTTAGGGGCTGGGGCAGTGGACGAGCACGCGGTGCAGCCCGAGCACCGGCGAGAGCAGAGGCAGAGGATCCTCCAGTAGCCACAGTTGGAGGGGCACAGGAGGTCCCTACTATTACTCCAGCCCTCCAAGAGACATTGGCTCATTTTTTGAGTGCCTTTAGTACTCTGTCTCACGCGGGACTACTTCCGATAGCCCCAGTTGCATCCCAGGTTGGGGGAGGGACACAGACTCCCACAGCCCGTACTCCTAAGCAGAGGGTTCACATTGGGCAGGTTTCAAAGTATATTCCTATGACCCTAGTAGCCCCAGCTCAGCATGAGGCTAGGGCAGTTGTTCCTAAGGCAGAGCAGCTCCGACTTGAGAGGTACAAGAAGTACCACCCACCTGAGTTCAGCGGACTAGCTTCAGATGACGCCCTGGGTTTTCTTGAGGAGTGTCATCGCATTCTCCGCACTATGGGTATTGTGGAGACGAGTGGGGTTTCTTTTACTGCTTTCCAGCTGAGGGGAGCAACTTATCAGTAGTGGCGTGCTTTTGAGCTGAGTAATCAGGACGAGGCAGCTTCACTTACTTGGGCTCATTTCTCCGAGATGTTCTTACTTGAGTTTGTCCCTCAGAGCCTCGAGAATGCTTGGTGTGCGGAGTTTGAGAAGCTACGCCAGGGTACCATGACTGTGTTAGAGTATGCAGTCTGTTACAACGATTTGGCTCGCCATGTACCAGCTTTGGTTGTCACTGTCAAAGAGAGGGTTCGACGCTTTATTGAGGGACTCCACCCCAGTATTCGGACCAGCATGGCCAGAGAGCTGGAGACCGATATTATTTACCAGCAGGCCGTGAGTATTGCCCGGAGGATTGAGACTATGTTAGCCCAGGACAGGGAGGAGAGAGAGGCCAAGAGGTCTCGAGAGACTTGTCATTTTTCAGAAGCTCGTGCACTAGCGACACGCTATGGTAGGGGTTTTGTGAGTCACCCTGTTCATTCACCTCTCCCAGCAGCCAGTGGTATTCCAACTCCTCCTAGACCTTAGGAGCCTTATTATGCACCATTAGTATCGTATGTGCATCATGCTTGAGGTGTTATCACTGGCTAATCCAGCAGGCCGGTTCAGAGTCAACCTCAGCCACCACGTCCTCCGAGGGGTTGTTTTGAGTGTGGTGACCCTCGTCATGTGATCAGAGATTTCCCCAGATCTAGGAGGGTTGCACCACCTCAGACTTATCAGGTTCCACGTCTTCCACCAGGTCCCCCAGCTTTTCTTCAACCCCCAGCTACAACCCGACCTTCTCAGATAGCTCGAGGTGGAGGTCGGGGAGGTCGAGGTCACCCTAGAGGGGGAGGCCAGGCCAGATATTATGCTCTTCCAGCCCGTTCAAAGGCTGTTACTTCAGATTCAATCATTACATGTATCGTCCCCGTTTGTCATAGGGATGCATTAGTATTATTTGACCCAGACTCTACATATTCATATGTGTCTTCTTACTTTGCTTCACATTTGGGGATATCTCGGGATTCTTTGAGTTCCCCCGTATATGTTTCTACTCCTGTGGGAGATTCTCTAGTTGTGGACCGTGTATATCGGTTGTGGTTGATATTGTTGTTAGTGGTTTTGAGACCAGGTCTGACTTACTATTACTCAGCATGGTAGATTTCGACGTTATATTAGGTCTGGACTGGTTGTCTCCCTACTATGCTATTCTTGATTGTCACGCCAAGATCGTGACGCTCGCTATGCCAGGGTCGCGGAGGTTAGAGTGGAGATGTTCCTTAGAGTACACTCCCCGTCGAGTCATTTCTTTTCTTAAGGCTTAGCGGATGGTTGAAAAGGGGTGTGATGCGTATTTGGCTTATGTGAGAGATGTTAGTGCTGATACCCCTACAATTGAGCCAGTCCCCATTGTTAGGGATTATCCTGATGTTTTTCCAACTAATCTTTCGGGTATGCCGCCCAACATAGATATTGATTTCGCCACTGACTTGTTACCAGGCACTCAGCCCATTTCCATTCCTCCATATTGTATGCCTCCTCCTGAGTTGAAGGAGTTGAAGGAGAAGTTGCAGGAGTTGCTTGACAAAGGTTTCATTAGGACCAGTGTATCACCTTGGGGTGCTCCGGTATTATTTGTGAAGAAAAATGATTGTTTGATGCGTATGTGTATTGACTACCGGCAACTGTATAAGGTGACAGTGAAGAACAGGTACCTATTACCTCGCATTGATGATTTATTGCACCAGTTACAGGGTTCTAGGGTGTTCTCCAAGATTTATCTACGTTCGGGTTATCATCAGTTGAAGATTCAGGAGACAGATATCCCGAAGACTGCCTTCAGGACTAAGATATGGCCACTATGAGTTCCTTGTTATGTCATTTGGACTGACCAATGCCCCAGCAGCCTTCATGCACCTGATGCACAGCGTATTTCGACCTTATCTTGATACTTTCGTCATCGTGTTCATTGATGACATTATGGTATATTCTCGGTCCTAGGAGGACCATGAGCATCATTTGAGGACCGTACTTCAGACATTGAGAGAGAAGGAGTTGTATGCCAAATTTTCTAAGTGTGAATTTTTGCTTGATTCTATGGCATTCTTAGTCCATGTGGTATCTTCGGATGGGATCAAGGTTGACCCGAAGAAGGTAGAGGCGGTGCAGAGTTGGCCTAGACCGTCTTCAGCTACTGTGATGCGCAGTTTCCTCGGTTTGGCTGGGTATTATCGCCATTTTGTGGAGGGATTTTCATCCATTTCAGCGCCCATGACCAGACTAACCCAGAAAGGTGTACCTTTTATATGGACTGAGGAGTGGGAGGAGAGCTTTCAGAAGCTCAAGCCAGCGCTGACTACAGCTTCGGTGTTAGTATTACCCATAGGTTCAGGGTCCTATACAGTCTATTATGATGCTTCGAGGATTGGCCTAGGAGAAGTGTTGATGCAGGACAGTAGAATGATTGTCTACGTGTCCAGACATTTGAAGGTGCATGAGAATAACTACCATGTGCATGATCTCTAGTTGGCAGTGATTGTTCACGCCCTGAAGATATGGTGTCATTATTTATATGGTGTTCCCTGTGAGATATTCACGGATCACCGGAGTTTACAACACATATTTAGGAAGAAGGATCAGCGTAGGTGGTTGGAGTTACTCAAGGATTATGACATCACTATACTATACCACCCAGGGAAGGCCAATGTGGTGGCCGACTCCTTAAGTCGCCGGGCGGAGAGTTTGGGTAGTTTGGCATATCCTCGTGCAGCTGAGAGTCTCTTAGCCTTGGATGTTTAGTCCTTAGCCAGTCAGTTCGTGATACTGGATCTTTCTGAGCCTCACCGGGTATTTGCTTGTGTTGTTGCTCGATCTTCTCTTTATGACCGCATTCGGGAGCGCCAATATGATGACCCCAGCCTTCTAGCCCTTCAGGATAGAGTACGACAGGGGGATGTCAGGGATGTGACCATAGGTGATGATGGTGTGATAAGGATGTAGGGCCGTATTTGTGTGCCCAACGTAGATGGGTTTCGGGAGTTGATTCTTGAGGAGGCCCATTGCTCGCGGTATTTCATCCATTCGGGTACCGCGAAGATGTACCAGGATCTGAGACAACACTATTGGTGGCGAAGGATGAAGAAGGATATAGCGGAGTTTGTAGCCAAGTGTCTGAACTGTCAGGAAGTCAAATGTAAGCATTAGAGACCGGGAGGATTACTTCAGTAGATTGAGCATCCAGAGTGGAAGTGGGAGCGGATCACCATGGACATCGTGGTTGAACTCCCTCGGACCTTGGGGAAGCATGACGATATTTGGGTGATTGTGGACCGGTTGACCAAATCAGCCCATTTCATTCCAATGTTGACTACATATTCTTCTGAGAGGTTGGCCCAGATCTACATTCGGAAGATAGTCCGGTTGTACGGTGTGCCGGTTTCCATTATATCAGATAGAGGTCCTCACTTCACCTCGCACTTTTGAAGAGCCTTGCATAGTGAGTTGGGTACCTAGATAGATCTCAGCACAACATTTCACCCTCAAGCGGACGGACAGTTCCAGCGCACGATTCAGATTCTTGAGGATATGCTCCGTGCCTGTGTGATGGATTTTGGAAGGTCATGGGATCGATACTTTCCTCTTGCAGAGTTTGCTTATAATAATAGCTACCAGTCCAGCATTCGGATGGCGTCGTATGAGGCTTTGTATGGTAGGCGATGCAGGTCTCAAGTGGGATGGTTAGAGCCGAGTGAGGCCCAATTGTTGGGTACAGACTTGGTTCAGGATGCCCTGGACAAGGTGAAGGTGATTCAGGAGAGACTTTGCACAACTCAGTCCAGGCAGAAGAGTTATGCGGACCGGAAGGTTCGTGACTTGGCATTTATCGTTGGTGATCGGGTTTTGCTTTGAGTATTGCCTATGAAGGGCGTCATGAGGTTCGAGAAGAAGGGTAAGCTGAATCCGAGGTTCATTGGACCTTTTGAGGTATTACAGCGGGTTGTGGAGGTAGCCTATGAATTGGCCTTGCCTCCTAACCTAGCAAGAGCTCATCCGGTATTCCACGTTTTCATGCTTCGGAAGTATCAAGGTGATCTGACTCATGTTTTGGATTTCAGCTCAGTCCAGTTGGACAAGGATCTATCATATGTTGAGGAGCCTGTGGCTATATTGGACAGGCAGGTCAGAAAGCTTAGATCGAAGAATATTTCCTCAGTCAATGTTCAGTGGAGGGGTCGTCCGGTCTAGGAGGCGACTTGGGAGACCGAGAAGGATATGCGGAGTCAGTACCCTCATATTTTCACAGCTTCAGGTATGTGTCTATACTCGTTCGAGGACGAATGATTTTCTTAAGAGGGGGAGAATATAACGACCCGGTCGGTCGTTTTGAGAGTTAGCGCCCCGATCCTCTAATAACTGCTTCTCCCATACCTATTTATGTTATTGGAACTGGTCGGAGCATTGGGTGGTGAAATTCGGAGTGATTTTGGACACATAGTCCTTAAATGTGGATTTTAGCTTTGGAAATCAGGTCGTAGCTAGAACTGTGTGAAGATGGATCCGGAATGGAATTTTGTCGACTCTGTTAGCTCCGTTGGGTGATTTCAGGGTTAGGAGCATGTTCAGAATATGTTTTCGATGTCGGTTGTGGATGTAGGCTTGAATTGGCGAAAGTTAGAATTTCGGCGATTTCGACTGATAGGTAAAATTTTGATATCAGACTCGGAATGGAATTTCGAAAGAGACAGCAGGTCCGTAATTTCATTTATGACCTGTGTGCAAAATATGAGGTCATTCGGATGAATTTAGACGTGATTCGGCATCGAATGTGAATTTTAGAAATCTCATAAGTTGTTAGGCTTGAATCTATGCATATTTGATGACTTTGATGTTAAGAGATGTGTTTTTAAGGATCGAACAAGGTTGAATGAGGTATTAGGGTTTGTTGGTGGTTTTGGTTAAGGTCCTGGGGGCCTCGGGTGTGTTTCATGTGTCCAAGCTGGCATTTTTGGCCTAAAAGCCTTTGCTGGTTTTTCTACAGCGGTTCTTTGTTCTCTGCGATCGCAGGAGTACATCCGCGATCACATAAGGTAAGTATGGGAAGTCTACGATTTTTTCTTCGCGATCGCACAAGGACAATCGTGATCACAGAGTGAGGGAACCTTGGTCCTTGCGATCGCACATCACGGCTCGCGATCGCATAGGAGATTCTAGATCTGAGGAAGGGTCAGTGTTTGTTCTACGCGGTCAGGTGGCCCTTTACGCGATCGCATAGCTGTGAGGGGAGAAGGTCCGCGATCGCAGACCTGTAATTGCGAACACGATGAAGGGATTTTAGGCGCGTGGTGGAATACTCTCCGCGAGCGCGACTATGCGTCCGCGATTGCATAGAAGAAATACCTGGGGAGTCTTTTAAAGACCCAAGTCCGAGGATTTATGTTATTTTCACCATTTTTGACTTTGAGAGCTCGGGAGAGGAGATTCTTGGAGACTTTTGTACATGGGCCACTTGGGTAAGTGATTTCTAACCTACTTGGATCAATTTTCACGATTCCTAACTTAAATCTAGCCTTTAAAATTCGAATTTGGGTGGAAATTTTGGAAAACATTGGATGAACTTCATAGACCAAATTATTGGGTTTTGATTGGGTTTTTGACCTGCGAATTTAGAGATTATTATATGGTCAGACTCGTGAGTGAATGAGTGTCCGAAAAATATATTTTTACCTAATTCTGAGACGTGGGCCCAAGGGACTTTTTGGGCGAATTTCCTAATTTCGCGTATTAGCTTCGAATTAATTAGCTATTTTGATTCCTTAAAGTGTTATTTACATTATGCATCGAATTTATTAGATTTGGGCCACCCGGAGTCGGATACTCGTGGCAAGAGCGTGGTATTTGGTTGAGTAGTGCAGTCGAGGTAAGTGGCTTGCCTAACTCTGTGTTGGGGACTTCACCTTAGGCATTTTATACTGATTTTGCTATGTGGACGCCGTGTACGTGAGGTGACGAGTGCGTACACGGGTCTTTGTTGCTAAAATTCCACTTTTGCTTCCATTGCATAACTTGTTTTCATTCCTAAATTACTGTTTCCTATCTCAACTGAGTAGTTAGCTTAAGATTTAGCATGACTACCTGTCCTTATGTGATTTCCTCTTATTTGCTACTCATTGCCCCGTGCTTAGGTAGTTTTACGTTATTCTTGCCTGTTATTTTTTCTGAACTATTTAATTAAGCTGTCCCCGACATACTTCTCCATTGCATATTTAAATTGGGACTACGGACTGAGATCCAGGAGCTTTCCCCTTGTATTGCATTGCATATTTAAATTGGGACTACGGACAGAGATCTGGGGGCTTTCCCCCTATACTGCATTGCATACTTACTTTGGACATATATATGCTATGCCGAGCCGAGGGCTCTCTTTCTTAATTAATTCTTTCAGTTTCCATTAATTCTGCTATCATTGCTCATTTATATTTCACTGCTTAGACTTATAACTGACTTGTTTTTAATACTTAGTAAAGCCTTAACCTGACCTCGTCACTACTTGACTGGGGTTAGGCTTGGCACTTACTGAGTACAAAATGTGGAGTAATCACGTCTTTTCCTGCGCATGTTTTCCCCATGTGCAGATCCAGATACCAGTACACAGTACCGTGGTTAGGCGCATCATAGCAGCTGCTCAGGAGACCGCGAGGTAATTCTGCCGCGTCCGCAGAATCTCATGATTCCCCTTCCACTCTAGTATAGTTATAGAAGATATATGTATATAGATAAAAAATTTCCTTATTCCTTTGTATAGTGCTACAGTAGTACAGAGTTTATGACTTTGTGACGTTCCGGGTTTTGGGAAGGTAAAAGCTATAAATTGTCGAGTGGCTAAGTTTTATAGCATTGTTTCTTCTTTACCGTTTTTATTATTGTTTTGTCTTATTTTCCGCAAACGTTTAGGCTTACCTAGTCGTAGAGACTAGGTGCCTTCATGAGACCGTTTGGAGGGTAATTCGAGTCGTGACAACATTGCACTAACACGTGGCAAATAAGACACAATGCCTATTCCCTCAAGCTAAGGTTAAGTCAAACACTTACCTCGGATTCCACGGCCAAACCCAAGCCTCAATTACCGCTTTCCCTTTAGAATTCTCCACAAATTCAATTGTATCTAAACATAATTAACTTAACAATATCAATAAATGCTAAATAATTCAACCACAAAAGTAAAAAATCGACTCCGGGCTCGCTTGGTCAAAACACGATGTTCGGACCAAACCCGATCACCCATTCAATCACGAGCCCGAATATGTAATTAGTTTCAGAATCCGACCCCAAATCGAGGTCTAAAATCCCAAATTTATAAAATTCCTAATTCTCCTAAAATCCCTAATTTCTACCCTTAAAGAACAAGATTTAGGCCTAGAAATCTAATGGGTGTTGATGGAAAATGAAGAAAATGAATTTAAGAACACAAACCTATGATTTAGTGATGAAATCCCTCTTCAAAATCGCCCAAGGTCGGATCTATGGAAGAAAATATGAAAATATGGTCTTTTCTCGTTTTTGCTACCGTTTTAAAACACTGGACAAACCTTCTACGCATTCGCATGAGGTCTGTCGTGTTCGCGTAGCAATGGACCTATTGGCCTTCGCGTTCGCGAGCCTCTGACCGCGTTCACGAACCTCTGGCCGCATTCGCGAGCCTCTGGCCGCGTTCGCATAGGGTTTCGATCCCCCATCCCCCAGTTCCCACCTAAGGTTGTGCGTTCGAGTGTGACCAGACGCGTTCGCGTAGAGCACCTCCCCCCCCCCCAGCGCTCCGCGTTTGCATCATGGTCTATGCGTTCGCATAGAATAACCCAGGCCCCTTCCTCGTTTACTCTTCGCGTGGGTTACCACGCGTTCGCGTGGGTTACCACTCGTTCGCGTGGGTTACCACGCGTTCGCATAGCATAAAAACACACACACCAGATACAACAATTTCACACCAGTTTTTCTAAGTCCGAAGCACCCCGATGCCTATCTGAAACTCACCCTCGGGGTTCCAAACCAAACATGAACAGCACCCTAAAAACATCCTACAGACTTTTTCGTGCGATCAAATCGACAAAATAACATCTTAAACACCAAATTTAGAATTAAAATCAAAGAAAAATCTCAAGAACTTTCAAAGTTTTAAATTTCATAACTACAGGTCCGAATCATGTCATATGACCTCCGTTTCTTACCAAATTTTACAGGCAACCCTCAAATACTATATTAAACATGTACCGGGCTCTAGAACCAAAATACAGGCCCGATGCCATCAATTTCAAATATAGCCAAATTTCCAAAAACTCTTATAATTTCAGTTAAACAATTTCTTTCAAAAATTCATTTCTCGTGCTTGGGACCTCGAAATTCAATTTCGGGCATACGCCCAAGTCCTATATTTTTCTATGGACCCTCCGGGGCCGTCAATCACGGGCCCGGGTCCGTTTACCCAAAATGTTGACCGAAGTCAACTTAAATTCAATTTTAAAGGCAAAATTAGCATTTTTCTCAATTTTTCATATAAAAGCTTTCCGGATATACGCCCGGACTATGTTCTCAAAACGAGGTGAGACAAAAGGAGGTTTTCAAGGCCTCGGAACACAATATTGACTTTTAAAACAAGGGATGACCTTTTGAGTCATCACTAATTCAAATGAAGATAAGCAGTTAGGAAAGGATAACGTGGCAATCGAAGGGGAAACAACTTCTATTAAGGCACACAAGAGTCAAATAGGCAATAAGAGTGGAACATGAAGTAATTAATTCCAAATAAAACATGTAGAGGTGAAACTAGTAAATGCGAAAAACTTAACATAATAAAACAATTTCATATATAATGAACATAAGAACCTACGAGCCCTAAAAGGTCAATGTTTCACAAATAAGCCCGCGCACGTACTCGTCACCTCGTGTACACGGACTTTACATGATACAATTAGCATAAAAGACTCAAATCCTAAGGGGTAGTTCCCACATACGAAGTTAGGCAAGATACTTACCTTAAAAAAATAGATCGTTACTCTAGAATGTACGTCTCGAGTGAAATAACATCCGGATGGCTCAAATCTAGCTAAGATAACTTCAAAGCATAAATAAAACTCAGAAGACACTATTAAGATAATAAAGCTACAATCTTTATCAAAAACTAAAAATCAACCCAAAAGTCGCCCCGCGGGCCCGCATCTTGGAACCCAATAAATTTTCCAAAACCCGAACACCCATTCCAATACGAGTTCAACCATATTAAAATTATCAAATTCCAATATCGTTTCGTCCCTCAAATTATTAATTTGAATTTTTGAAAGTTTTCTTCAAAATCCCGATCCTCAACTTAAAACACTAATTTAATGATAAGAATAATGATAAAATCATGGAATATATTAAATATTAGGTGAAGAACACTTACCCAATTGATTTGCTTGATAAACCCACAAAGAATCGCTCAAAATCGAGCTCTAGAACTCCAAAAATGTTAATTTTGGATAACCTCGGAATAGAGTACTATATAGTATGCCTAGGTGTTTGATGCATTGCGATCGCGGAACATCAATCACGATCGCGAAGAAGAAAAAATGAAGGCCGACCAACTTGTGTTACGCGAATGCGACATCATGCTCACGAATGTGGTGAACAAGAACCCAGACTCTACGCGAACGCGAAGAGAATTTTTCTTGATGCCCCAAATCCGCCTTACCTCTATGCGGCCGCAAACCTGTGAATACAAATGTGAAGGAAAATATTCAACCTTCACGAACGCGAGCCTCTCTTCGCGAACACGAAGGGAAAATGATGTCTGCTTCAAATAACACTATACGAACGCGATGAAGAACACCAGATACCAACAAATCAATAGTCCAATAATATAAGGAAATGGACTGTAGCCCATCCAAAACACACTCGAGGCCCCCGAGACCCCGTCTAAACATGCCAACAAGCACCTTAACTTAAAACGGACTCGCTCGAGGTCTCAAATCACATCAAACAACGTCAAAACTATGAATCACACCATGAATCGAAGTCATGAACTTTCAAATCTTCCAACTTCTAAAACTCGCATTAAAACCTATCAAATCAACCAGGAATGGCGTCAAATTTTGCAGGCAAGTCCCAAATGACATAACGAACATGTTCCAACACTCAGAATTGCATTTCGACCTCAATATTACCAAAGTCAACTCTTGGTCAAACCTCTCAACCTTCCAAAACTTCAACTTTTCCAACTTTCGCCAAAATGTTTCAAATTACCCTACGGACCTCTGAATCCAAATCTAGATGCACGCCTAAGTCCAAAATAACCATATGAAGCTTTTGGAATCATCAAAACCCTATTCCGGAAGTCTTTTACACAAAAGTCAACTTCCGGTCAACTCTTATCGCTTAATCTTCAAAAACTAGAATTCTTCTTCCAAATTGACTCCTAATCATCCGGTAACTAAACTCGACCACACATGCAAGTCATAACACATAAAAGAAGCTTTTCACAACCTTATCATGCCGAACATGACTTTAATTCAAAAAATGATCGGCCGGGTCGTTACATCATCCCCATCTTAAATAAATGTTCGTCCTCGAACGTGCCAAGAATCATCGCGAAGTCATCAAATTACTAAATGTATTAATCTAATATGCACTAGCAGGTGACCCCACGTTTCCCCAATCCACATAAACCTGACGACACTTTCTCAACTGTAATTTATTCCCTCCAATAATAATAATAAGCCTTAGAGTCAAAACAAATTTCACCATCCTCTCATCTCAAAGAACAGTTTCCTACCTGAACACCAGGTATCGACCTCAACCAGCTACAAAAACTTATGCCTACACCCACAAGGTATAACCACACATTGTAACACATCACGCATATTCCCATAATAACATCTCTGATCACAATAGCTGCCCAAAATCAACGCCAGCACCGGCCATTAGACTCATATTTGTTAGAACCCTATTTTAACCCTCCACAACACTGACAATGATGTAAGAAACATGAGGACCTCATAACTATTCACCTGAATCAACAAGTCACATCTAACTCCATCGGGTACATACTACGCAAGCTAAATCTCAAATAAGCACAACACGAAAATGACTGAATACGTAAAGAGAAACATATAAGAGAAATATCAAACAAGCCCAACAGACACAACTCTCTCTCAATACCATCCCGCAAATCAATTTACAAGAAAGAATCAAGGTATATGAATAAATCACAAGGATCCCATGCTATATAACTTCAACCGCGGCACGCGGCTTGGTTAAAAATATCAAATCATATGAAATTGCGAGGGTCTTACCCTTAACTCTGAAGAACAGGTAGAATACCCATCATACCAATTGAAACCTTCTTCTAATTAAATTTCGACATTAGAATTACAACAGTTATTGAACTCTCACCCTGGTAGAGCATCTAAATCACAAATCGTAACCAAATTATTTAGGAATCACATCAAAACCTACCTCAATGGACAACAAGAATTCACTTCTAGTCTCGTAACTCTCAACAATGAATAAAAACAAACGATAGAAACGAGATACCACCAAAGAATCTCCTAACAGGGGCAAACACATAAGCAGACTGCTAAATCATGAACTCGCTCATAGGTGGAGCAAAAAATAGGGGAACTCACCCCGATAAGTAGAACCGAAAAAAATACGAATAAGGCTTCTCCATAACAAATCAAAAGCATACATGTATGACATTATCTAGCCCAGCGGCCTCAAGCCTACTATATAAACACATTAACGGGCCGCGCATCCCCCTCTTGGGCACCTTCTACTCACTTGAATACCCCGATGTGATACTTCTTTCCGGAGTCTAAGACCATCTCTCACCATGTGGCTGGTATATTCACACTTGAAGCAACCTCTATGTTTAAGTGGCTATGGAAACTGCGCAGTACGGGTACTCTGAGACCCATGAGCACCTGAAACATCATGCAAAGTCTGGAGTGGAAACTGAATTGGCTGACCCACAAAACCTCAACCATGTCGTACCCTGCGTCCAAAATAAGGACCAGCAAATCTCTTCGGTCTGCAAGGCCTCCTAGCATCTCTGTCCTCTCTCTCCTGACCTCACCTACGCTATTTCTCCTGGTCCCACATGACCTTCATTCGGAAAGCGATCTCTACCATCTGCTGAAATGAAACATCCCACTCAACTCCCGAGCCATGTTAAACTGAATATCATGTCTGAGCCCCTCAATGAATCTAAGGACACGCTCTCTAACTATAGCGGCCAAAAAAGGTGCATGTCTGGAAAAATCACTAAATCCAATGGCATACTCAGATACTGTCATAGTTCCCTAGCGCCGGTGCTCAAACTCTGCGCGCTATGCATCCCGATGGGACTGACGTAGAAACTCTCTCAGGAATATCTCTGAAAACTATGACCATGTAAGAGAAGCTTCCTCGGCCGGGCTACCTAACTCATACGCCCTCCACCACTGATAAGCCGCTCCCCTAAGCTAGAACTTAGTAAAAGCAACCCCACTCATCTCCACAATACCGATAGTACGGAGAATGCGGTGTCACTTCTATAGAAAACCCTGTGTACCCTCTAAAGACAAACCAGTAAAAGTAGGAGGGTGATACTTCTTGAACCTTGCAAGTCTAAGTTACTCTTCGGAGTATGGGTGGCGGGAGTCTGAGTTCCTCCCCGGTCTGTGAAGTAGCAGGTTCAACTGGAATCAACCCCGCCTGGGCCAATGTGCCAAACATGCTCACGAACTGTTCTAAAGTCTCTTGGAGTCCATGGGTAATAATAGGCGCCTCTGGAACCTGTCCCTCAACCGGAGCTACTGGCGGCTCCTCAACTACTTCCCTGGCAGGTTCCCTAGCTGCGAAACGTGTTCCTCTTCATCCTCTGCCTCTACGCCTAGCGACATCTGCTCTGGGAGCAGCGTCATCAGTAATTGGAGCTCATGTCCTCACCATCTGTGAGAGAATAGAATGAGAAAAACTCAAACTTCGAGATCAATAAACTCACACGATAGGAATGAAAGATGGGAAACTGTTCTAATAGTTTCGTACACTCTTAAAGATAAGTACAGACGTCTTTGAACCGATCCACAAGACTCTACTAAACTCGCTTATGACTCGTAGAACCTATGAACCTAGAGCTCTGATACCAACTTGTCACGACCCAAATTTCCCTTTGTTGGGTGTCTTGATGGCACCTAGTCTTAGGGACTAGGTCAGACTAACATTAACTTAAATAGCAACAATATTTAACCAACATTTGACAAATTTCAAAATATAAAACTCTTTAATAATTCCAAAACCGGTAGTACAAGTCATAATGTCTAATGAGTTACTAGGAGGTCTACAAATACAATTGTTTTAAAATAAGGACAAACAGTATAAACACAACATCAGAAGGTGACTCTGAAGCCTGCGAACGCAAAAGCAGGTTTACCTTGAGTCTCCATAGCAAAATTCGTATAGCTAGCTAACGATCGACTGACTCTGAAATACCTGGATTTACACAAAAATGTGCAGAAGCGTAGTATGAGTACACCACAACGGTACCTAGCAAGTATCAAGACTAACTTTAGTGGAGTAGTGACGAGGGATAGTCAAGACACCTACTGGGCTAAATACTTGAGCAAGTATAAGTGTAGAACTTACAGAATACGATATCTTTATAAAACTACACATGATGACAATGATAATATGGTACTTGCAATAAGAAATAGAAATAACAATTAGTAGCGGAACACAACAAGTAATAACACAGTAGAGTAAGTTGAACACAATCTAAATCTGGTGAACACAATTAAAAGAAGGACAAGTAGCAACTAGATGAGAATAATCGCTTTCGCATAAGGTTTTATCTAAAAATCTCCACGATGTGCCATACCTTAAAATATTACTATTCACGGGTCCCAATTTGTGAACCCTAAACACTTAGCATTTTGTGCCTTCATTATAACTAATAACTACACGGACAATGTACGTTCCAATAGAACCCTTCTCACGTAGAGGCAAATAAACGAGGGTGTATAGAAATGATCAATAACATTAGGATCCATTTTCTTGAATCGTTAGGGGTGATTAACTACGTGTATGCTTGTGCCAGTGTTTTATCACAGTTCAGGACAACTAATAAGAGTAGAAACAATGAATGACACATAAGAAACAATCATCATGAAATGAACACGGTATAACTCACAAATGGTAGGCTCACCACTACACAACATAATAACAATAACAATGCCCCAAGGCCATCACAAGTCATCACAATCAATCCCTGAAATTTCCCACCTTGTCTCGCCACGTCCGCAATAATAAAGTAAATGCCCGCCTTGTCTCGCAACACATGCATAATAATGTTCCCACCTTGTCTCGCCACACGTGTATAATAATATTCCCACCTTGTCTCGCCACATGCACAACCCACGTATATAGACCGCCTTGTCACGCCGCATGTTCAAATATCAATAGTAACAATAGCACGACAAAAACCACGTACAACACAATAACATCTGCACAACAGAAGCCTCGTGCATCACAATAACAATTGCACAACAAAAACCTCGTGCATCACAACAACAACAATGAAAATAACTCAAGAGTACGGCAAATAAATCAAATCAGAAATTCTAGAACTCAAAGAAACGGAAGAAACGAACTCACAAGGAAAGGCACAATAAAAAATAACAATACCACCTAACAACAACTCAATAAGGAAGAGATAATGTATAGCAATGACCTCCACATAAGTGCATTTCAACAACAAGGGAGATATCACGAGTCGATAATTCCAAATAAGGATAAGACAACTATGCAAAAGGATAACTAACTTCATTTAGGATTTAGCATTCACGAAAGAGGCACAACAATTACAATTAAGGATAAGCAACTGAAAGGATAATCATGGAGTCAATTAAGGATAAACAATTCAGAAGAGATAATAATAATTCCAAATACAGATAAGCAGTTAGGAAAAGATAGCGTGGCAATCGAAGGGGCAACAATTTCAGTTAGGGTACACAAGACTCAAATAATCAATAAGAGTGAAACATGAAGTAATTAATTCCAAATAAAACATGCAGAGGTGAAACTAGTAAATGGGAAAAACTTAACATAATAAAACAATTTCATATCTAATGAACATAAGAACCTACGAGCCCTAAAAGGTCAATTTTTCACAAATAAGCCCGTGCACGTTCTCGTCACCTTGCGTACACGGACTTTACATGATACAATTAGCATAAAAGACTCAAATCCTAAGGGGTAGTTCCCTCACACGAAGTTAGGCAAGATACTTATTTTAAAGAAGATAGATCGTTACTCTAATGAACTTCTCGAGTGAAATAACCTCCGGACCGCTCAAATCTAGCTAAGATAATTCAAAGCATAAATAAAACTCATAAGACACTATTCCGGATAATAAAGTTTCAATATTTATCAAAAAAACTAAAAATCAACCCAAAAGTCGCCTCGCGGGCCCACATCTCAGAACCCGACAAATTTCCCAAAACTCGAACACCCATTCCAATAAGAGTTCAACCATATTAAAATTATCAAATTCCAATACCGTTTCGTCCCTCAAATTATCAATTTGCATTTTGAAAGTTTTCTTCAAAATCCCCATATTTCCTCAACTCAAAACACTAATTTAATGATAAAAATAAATATAGAATCATGGAATATAATAATTCTAGGTGAACAACACTTACCCAATTGATTTGCATGAAAACCCCATAAAGAATCGCTCAAAGTCGTGCTTTGGAACTCCAAAAATGTAAAACAACGGCTAACCCTCAGAATAGAGTACTATATATTCTGCCTAGTTGTTTAATGCATCGCGATCGCGAAGAAGAAAAAATGAAGGCCGACCAAATTGTTCTATACGAACGCGAGCATGCTCACGAACGCGGTGAACAAGAACCCATACTCTACGCGAATGCGTTTGTGAACTTGCGAACGTTAAGAGAAATTTGTCTGATGCCCCAAATCCGCCTTACCTCTACGCGGCTGCGAACTTGTGAATGCGAACAAAATCACCATACGAAGCGTTGAAATCAAAACTCCATTCCCGAGTCGTTTACACAAAAGTCAAATTCCGGTCAACTCTTATCACCTAAGCTTCAAAACTAGAATCCTTCTTCCAAATTGATTCTGAATCATCTGGTAACTGAACCCGATCACGTATGCAAGTCAGAACACATAATACAAAACTGTTCAAAACGTCTGAATGGGACTTGAATTCACAAAACATCCGACAGGATCATTATAGGATCTTAAGAAATGCCGCAGGCGAGAAGGAGAGAGGAAACAACTAGGTTTTATTTACGGCGAGAGTTTTACTAGTGATGTGTTTCTTCCAAATAACCAGAAAAGGTATGTTAAAAAGCTGTAAATCAAATACACCCTTAAAATTTAAACTAAAATTTCTAGCAAAAATATTCTTTCCAAAGGCCATTTTAACCCTTACTAAAAACAATTTATGGGAGACAAATACAGTAGCATAGAGTCAATTTCACAAATAATCATAGAACTATTTATTTTTTTCAACTCACATAACTATATTTTTTATCACAAAAATTATAAGATTTCCTTATCTCACAAAAAATTCACAATTGCCAGAAAATATATGTAACGACCCGCTCGGTCGTTCCGGTGAGATTAGCCTCGTTTTTCCTGTTTTTGCTTTATCATGTGTTTCTTAGCCTAATTATGTTGTGTTGGGTCGGTTCGTTCGAGTTAGGAGTGGTCGTGGTGATAAATGAGACACTTTGTCTCTTGAGTTGGCTTGATGGTTAGAAAAGTCAACGGGAAGTTGACTTATAGCTAACGACCTCGGAATGTGGATTTTATGGCCCGGATAGCTTTGTTAGGTGATTTTGGACTTAGGAGTGTGTTCGGAATGTTGTTTTGAGGTCCGGAGTAGAATCAAGCTCGAATTGGCGAAATTGAGTTTTTGGCAATTTTCGGTCGGCAGTGGAACAATTAGCTACCGGGGTCGGAATTGAATTCCAGAAGTTAGAACAGGTTCGCAATGTCATCTGGGATATGTGTGCAAATTTTCAGGTCATTCAGACGAGGTTTGGTTAGTTTCGGCGCCGTTGGTGAATTTCGGAAGTTTAAAGTCCTTAGTCTTGAATCATGGGTTTATTTGGTGTTTCGATGTTATTTTGGGTGTTCCGAGGGTTCGACTAAGTTTGGATGATCATTTATGACTTGTGGGTACCATTGGTTGAGGTCCCGAGGGCCTCAGGAAGAGTTCGGATGGTTGACAGATGAGTTTTTGGCCTTAGAGTTTGCTGGTGTGAGTTGTTCTGTGATCTCCGCAGATGCGGAGGGGTGGCCGCAGGTGCGGTCACCGCAGGTGCATGTTGGGCATCGCATGTGAGGAAATGGTTAAGCTGGAGAAGGAAGGCAGATGCGGAAGATTGGCCGCACCTGCGAAGCCGCTGGTGTGGTAGGTGAAACGCAGGTGCGGGATTTGGACTTTAAATGAAATTTCGCAGGTGCGCACCTGGGACCACAGGTGCGATAAAAAGGCCGCAGGTGCGGTCATTGCTGGGTAGAACCTATAAATTGATGCCTTCGCAAATTTTGGCCAGTTTTCCACCATTTTTGTTCGGGTTTGGAGCTTTGTGAGAGGAATTGAAGAGGGGTTTGTGGTATAACACCTTGAGGTAATGATTTTGAACTCAATACTTGATTATGTGATGATTTCTACCTGATTAGACATGAAATTTATGGGGATTAAGGGCTAAAATTGGGGGATTAGGGCTTGAAGTTCTAGACTTTGATTTGAGGATTTGAGGGGCCATTTGTTGTCGGATTTTGGTGTATTTGGTATGTATGAACTCGTGAGAGTGTAAGGATTCCAATATTGCAATTTTTATCGAATTTCGAGATGTGGGCCCGGGGGTCGGGTTTGGCCAATTTCGGAAATTCTGGCTAAATTTGATAATTTTCGAATGGACTTTGTTCCTTAGCATATATTGATGATATAAATCTGATTTTTGTTAGATTTAGAGCAATCGGAGGCCGAGTTTATAGGCAAAGGCATTGTAGATTAGGATTGTAGGGTTTGATGTAAGTCACGTTTACAAACTTCGTTATGAGGGTTCGAAACCCCGAACTACGTGTTATATGGTTAAAGTTTGGTGACACACATGCCAAGTGACGGGCGTGCACCGTGTGATTTGTGTCCTGGTTGACCCCATGGCACCGTTTAATAGCTATTATAGATTGATATATGCACTTCTATTAATGTGGTTAATGTGATCATGCTAAGTACTATGTTAAGGCTTCATGCCCATGTTGTTGAGACCCGAGTGGTCATTTAGTGTTGTCTTCTCATGTGTCTTATTGATGTTACATACTCAGTCATGTTATAGCATATCATATAATGTCTAAGTCTCAGTAATCGTTATTTGATACATCATATCATTGTTCGGGCTAGTATCATGACATTTTCAGCCCGTGTGTGTGAGACTGGAGAGTGATGACTGAGTGAGGCCGAGAGCCTGATATTGAGTGGCAGTATGAGATCGGACTGCACACCGCAACGAGAAATTGATTATGCCTTCGTTGGCTTGTTATAGCGCTTGGGCTAAGAGGAGCCCCTCCAGAGTCTTTACACCCCTAGTGAGCGCAGTTGATGATATTGAGGATGGATCTTCCCTGGACATGGATCTTGTCCGAGTGTTGTATTCCGGAGATAGATTTTCTCCGTGGGCTGGATTGGCCTTCCTCTATACTGAGTGACTACGGTCACCTGTGTTTATGTATATTCCGGGATGGATCTTCCTTGGGCCTTGAGAGCCATATACAGTACTGAGTGGACTCATATGTGAGAGCTTGTGAGAACTATGTGCATTTCTATGGTTGACATATCGGCATGTACAGTATACCGAGTTATACATGTGTTACTGATTATATCTGAATCGTTCTGTTTTCTTTCATTGTGTGTTAGAACTGTGAACATGCCTAGATTCCGTACACAGTTTTCATTACATTTATTGAGGTTTAGTCCGTCACTACCTCTCAGCCCGTAGTTTAGGTTCGTTACTTCAGAGTTGGTGTACTCACGTTACCCCTGCACCTTGTGTGCAGATCCAGGTACATCGGGACCCGGTAAGGGTTGCTGATTTGCTGTCTTTTGGAGTCTTCGAGGTAGAAGTTGGCGATCGCAGCCTTGTTTTCTCCCTCTCTATCTTGCTATCGCATTTTTATTATTTCACACAATATTATGTCAGTTTTGTATTTCGATATTTTATTCATAGTAGCTCATGACTCGGTGACACTAGATCGGGAATTTGTTTAGTTTGGTTTTAATGATGTTAAACATTCCAATGCTTTATAAAATGAAACTCTTGCTGCAAATATAGTGATTTTTCTGAAAGCGACTTTAAGCAAAAGAAATATGTTGCTTGCCTGATTTCACGATAGGCGCCATCACGAGTGGGTATTTTGGGGTCGTGACAATATAACTTTTGATGCAATATTTTTTTACTCCATTTTTTTTATTTCAATCTAATAAATGTTAACTCAATTAAAAGAGCCTAGAATATTTTTCAACAACTCTTGTATATGGCCGAAATCGGGGGAGTTCGATTTCGATGTTTTTGCTACGTCGAGCCCGAGCTCAGAAGGATCGAGCTCAATCTCAGAATGCATGCCTCGAGAGAATACATCAAAGGCCCAAAACGGCCTACCTCGAGGCAATGCGAAATCGATGACAGTCAAGAAAAAACAGAAAATTCTCATGGACACGTGGTTAGGACGGATAGGATTTGTAAGAAATAGTACAACTTCGTACTAAGCCGTTATATAGCTGTACCAATAATATTCTTTGTCATAATTAGAAATGTGTCATATTAAGGTTTTTCCCTCCTATAAAAAGGGGACCCCAATCATTTGTAAAAATCATAGTTCACTGCAATAGAACATTCTACTCTGTCTTTTCTCGTTTAATGTGCTCTTTAATTATTCTTCAGATTTATTGTTCATAATTTACTGCTAATGACTGACCTCGAGACCCCCGAGGCTACCCAACTCGAGGCCCCCATTCCTATGACAACATTGGTTTGGTTATCACATTCTTCTTACTTATACTTAATATTTCTTGATTATTCACTAATATTGAAATAAATCACGTATTTTAAAATCACAAATTAAACATAATTGTTAACACCATTTTCGAGGTAACAACTCTGTCTATATATGATAGCAACCTTATATATTGGTGAAATTCCTATTAGTAAGCTTGAAATTGGTTTATGGATATCTCCGTTATCAACAACAAATTAATGAGCTGGAATTATATCCATATTGCTCCATTTGGATATGTTTTTTGAGTGTATAATTCAAACTTATGAAAAAAGAAATACTACAGTTGGAAATACACGGAAACGTTTTAAATATATCGATTAACAAAAAGCATGCAAATATGTTAAATATAATATATACATAGGAAGTTGGCACAATTCCCTCTTTTATTTGCGCTTGAGATAGACTATAATTTGCGGCTCACATATTTAATTTTAAAAATATTAAAAGTTTATAAATAAAAATTTAGTTAAATAAAGGTGAAGCAAGCAAAAATACAGCTGCATTAAAACATAAGATAGAGGGACGACCATCTTCTTTACCTAACCTAAATGTAGAGTTATAAACTAAAATAACTATTACCAAGCTTGAAATTGGTTTATATGGAGATGAGGAAACCCAGTATGAAAAGTTGTTATCATATACAGAGGAGAGGAGTTATTGATCACGCTCAACTATTTCTAATAAAAGACTAAGCAGGTGTTGCAAATATAATCTGAGCATTTTTCCTAGAGTCGAATCCCACAGAGAACTAAGGCTTAGCTACAACTGTTCAATATTGCTAAGAAGATAAGCTCGAACAATTCTTATGTTATAAATATTAAGATTCTTATATCTAATTAACTAACAATTTGAAATAGTAAATTAACACTAAAGATACTATGGGTCGGAGAAAAGATTAAGGATGTCTAGAGTTATGATTTCCCCAATTGTCGGAATCCTTTCCGCTATGTCTTCTATAATTTCGCCTAAGTATTCACTATCAATCTTGAACACTCATGCTACTGTAAATCTCTCTCGAGTAATTACAATAATCTACCAGACGCACTCTCTCGAGCTACGCTAGCTAACTTGTATTACAGTTCACTTTAGATTGCACCCAAGGTATCGGTATCTCTAATCCAACCTTTAAACCCTCGGTTATGGATCTCTCCTATACTTTGAGAGTGATGTTGTTCAACAATTACCTAAATATGCACTCTCTGTTGAGTAGATACACACTAAATAGGCACAGCTAATTGAGGATCCTTTCAATTAACTACAACAATAACGTAGTTGAACAAATAGAGATTAAACTTTGGCAAAATTATATAAAAACATAACAAAAATTTATCCTACAAAAGGTTCAATCAAAACCCTAGATAACAACTTAGCTATTCATAATAGTGTGTAAAAATACAATACTAATAATCATAAAGAACAATGAAAAATAGGAAGAGGAAGGAAAAACTTGTAGAAGAATTCTCCGCCTTGCTCCTACTGTGTTTCTGCCTCCTTAGGTCGAATTTGTGTCCAAAATATGCCCCCTCTCTCCAAAATACCATTTTTCCACGTATATATACCAAGTAGGGTCAGGGCCAAGTATACCTTCTCCCACGCGAAAAAGGACTGTTTTTTTAAGCCTGGACGCTCGCGGCTGCGGCCAAACGCGGCGCGGGCGCCGTCATTTATCAGTGCTCTGATTTTGCCCGCGTCCAGTTTCCTGGTCGCGGTTTCGACCGCGTTATTCACCCTGTTCCGTTCGGTTTTTAGAAAAACGTAAAACATGAAAGTTGTAGCCCTTTGGGTTAGATTTCCAACCATATATTATATAGCCCAAATGGAGTTCAGAGAAAAAAGTTATGTCTACTTTACTAGACAGTGTGCAATATGCCTATTCGAGTCTTCCTTTGTTCTTAACTATCAAATTTGACCCTAAACACGATTCCGGCATAATTATTTGGACTTTTACTCAGATTTCAAAGCTCCAAAGCACTTGAATTCATTCCATAACATCTATATATCTCGGAATCACTCCTACAAGGTATAAAATACACAATTAGTGCAAAACACTAGCGATTAAAGCTCAAACTCAATTAAAGTGCAGTAAATTAGAGTGTAATAAGCGACTAAAATACGCAATTATAGCCTATCATCAACACCCCACACTTAATCAATTGCTCGTCCTCGAGCAATCAAACTACACTTTATATAGACACAACCTTTTTAAGCAATTCTCCTAACTCATCACACCAAGAATATCTAAAATATACTAAGCACAAGGGTGTAACATCTTCACCTCAAGATTTGACTCACAAGTACCACGCATTATTTACAACTCACCCACTTACTCTAACATAGAGGTCACTTATATTACCTTTCCTTCATGAATCAAGTGCCCTAACACAACAAAAGAGGGTAGTTCCACACAATAAAATTTAAGAACACTTAGGAACTCAAGATAGAAAGAATTCACTCACTCTCAGAAATAATATTCATATGCTACAAAAGATGCACCATAGGCTTGCTCGTAGTGTACTACTCTACTAATCGAGCTCATTCAGTCTAGGATCAAGTAGGACTTTATTTGGTTGTAATGTAGGCTGCGGGACGGGTAGGATACATTTAGATATACGAGTGACTACACCTCCCTAAGCACTTTAATACATATACTTTAACATTCAAACAACATACTTATATCAAACCAAACTCCACCTTCACATCAATGTTATTACCCCATACTTCTTTAAGCACAATTACATCAAGAGTCACCACTTATCAAGGAATTATTTTTCCACAACAATACATTTTTTTTAAGTGGCTCTTACTTTATCAACACAGTGCACCTTTCTCCTTATTTCATTAGTTCCACTCAAAAGCCAAATCAACCACCCCACACTTTAATTTTTACACAGTTCATAACAATTCAAGTGCTCATGAGAGGTTAGAAGGTTCAAATAGATGGTTAATTCAAACAAATGGGTAAGTCTTGTAATGTGGTTGCCAAAGAAACATGGATTACAAGCTCAAAGGGGTTAACTACGATACATAACAATTAGGCGGGTACAATATACATAGATGGCTCAACAAAGAAACGCCTATATCACTTCCAAGACTGAACAAAACTACTATTTCGCTTTGCAAACATACAGGGCAAGTTCTAGACATCAAATGCAATGCATAGAATAACACACAAACATCACACGCACATGGCAGTTAACTCACTCAGGATTGGATTCATCAAGACACTCTAGTCAAAGCAGTTAAGCAAATTTAAAATCATACAATTTAAGGTACTTATACAAGAGTCAAAAATTGAGTCTAAGTGTCACAAAAAAAGTACTCACTATTCTCAAGGCATAACAAAGTCAAGAGATATTGCTTCAATTCAAAACACAACACAATGGCTCCTCGTCCTAAAAAAAAAAACTAACTGCACCCGGTTCAAACAAGATCCTTGGAAAAGAACCGCGGCACAAAGAAAAACCAAGGGGAAATTGCTACACTACCTAACAAAAAAAATCTTTTTTTTCTTTAGACTTAATTCCCTCAAGAAAATTGTCTAATAGATTCATCGTCTGGAAAAGTCCAATCTTTTCTATTTTATTTTAAAAATAACTTATTTAAACTAATACAACTAAAATAGCATAGAAAGTCACCTAAACAATCTCCTCACCCCACACTTAAAATTGTGCATTGTCCCCAATGCACATCATAACTATAAGAGGGTAAAAGAAACTCCCTGGTAGGCCAAAGCCGAAGAACTAGCATCTCATGGGGTACTCAGACTTCTCCCAGGTCTGGTCCTCCGTGCGGGTATACCATACTTAGTTCCAACCAATGGTTTGATGTTGCATCCTTCCAATGGCTTCGCGTTCCATGCTCCTAAAAATTAAAAATCTACACTACAAGAAAAATACAATAATAAAAATAAATAAATAAAATAAACTAAATTAAAAATAAAAAAATAAAGCTGGGTTGCCTCCCAACAAGCACTTGATTTAACGTCGCGTCAGGACGTGAATCACTTTTTTCCTTCACCTCGAACTTATGAATTGAGCCCCCAATTTGGCTTCAAGTTTTCGGTTATGCTCCGAGGGTGGTGGAACAAATCTAATTGGCGAAAGCAACCATTGTATTATTTTACACTTCTTGCCTTTTAGATGAGGTATGTAGTCCTATCTTTCTAGCAAGAAAAATTCCAGGATGTAGGCACCTTGTTCTTCATTCCATGACTCCTCAATCGGCTCAGATGACTTTATTTTCATATCATCATCCAAGCCCAATGTGGAAAAATATATGGAGTGAGGACCAATGCGCTCAAACACATGAACTTCAGGACTTTCAACATTCTCAACATAAATGATACTAAAGTCAACAAAATTTATATCCTCAAAATCCTTGGCTGACTCTAGTCTCACTTCTTCAACATCGACATCTTCAAATTGTAGTTGGCTAGGTTGTTGATGTTCTACTCTGACCTCCTCAATTAACACCTCAAACGCACGCTCTTCTTGGCTAGTATCCCTAATATTGGCTTGTTGAGCATTAACAGCTCCAACCACTTGACTCAATTGAGCCTTCAACTTGCGAATAGTTGCCTCTTGCCTTTCTATCTGTAATTGTTTCTCATTATTTTGTTCCAGAAGGAACTTTAACATATTCTCGATCTTTTTCATGCCATCATCCCTGGGTTCTTTGTTCCTATTAACTTCACAAGAAAAAAGAAGAACCATCAAAGTAAGGGGTTGGGGAAAGATAAGGAATATAAACACAACCATGAAAAGTGACCATCTTGACCACCACACATATCACACACATTCCACACATAAGATTGAGTTGGTGCACATAACTCGCTCTCGAAATTTTTTTGATAATTTTTCCCTGGGTGGTTTCCTCCACAATATGCATAACGAGGATCAAAAGTAGAATTACCAACATCCAAGCTATCATAATTCCATGATGCCATGTTTTTTTTCTCTTTTTCAAATTAACAAATACAACTAAAATTAAAAAAATAAAATCAAATACTGGAAAAAAAATTCAAACTTGAAACTTAGCAATATGTACACCTACAGCTACACCGTTAGTTTCCCGGCAACGGGGCCAAAATTTGATCACGCTCAACTATGTCTAATAAAAGACGAAGCGGGCGTTGCAAATATAATCTGGGTATTTTTCCCATAGTCGAATCCCACAGAGAACAAAGGCTTAGCTATAGCTGTTCAATATTGCTAAGAAGATAAACTCAAACAATTCCAATGTTATAAATATTAAGATTCTTATATCTAATTAACTAACAATTTAAAATAGTAAATTAACACTAAAGATACTACGGGTCGGAGAAAAGATTAAGGAGGTCTAGAGTTATGATTGTCCCAATTGTTGAAATCCTTCCCGCTATGTCTTCTATAATTTTGCCTAAGTATTCTCTATCAACCATGAACACTCATGCTACTGTAAATCTCTCTCGAGTAATTACAATAATCTACTAGACGTACTCTCTCGAGCTACGCTAGCTAACTTGTATTACCGTTCACTTTAGATTGCGCCCAAGGTATCATTATATCTAATCCAACCTTTAAACCCTCGGTTATGGATCTCTCCTATACTTTGGGAGTGATGTTGTTCAACAATTACCTAAATATGCACTCTCTCTCGAGTAGATACACACTAAATAGGCACATCTAATTGAGGATCCTTTCAGTTAACTACAACAAGAACGTAGTTGCACAAATAGAGATTAAACTTTGGCAAAATTATATAAAAACATAACAAGAATTTATCCTACAAAAGGTTCAATCAAAACCCTAGATAACAACTTAGCTATTCATAATAGTATGTAAAAATACAATATTAAAAGTCATAACGAACAATGAAAAATAGGAAGAGGAAGGAAAAAGTTGTAGAAGAATTCTCCGTCTTGTTCCTATTGTGTCTCTGCCTCCTTAGGTCGAATTTGTGTCCAAAATATGTCTCCTCTTTCCAAAATATCATTTTTCCATGTATATATACCAAGTAGGGTCGGGCCCAAACAACTATACCTTCTCCCACGCGAAAAAGGACTGTTTTTTAAGCCTGGACACTCGGGGCTGAAGCCGAACGCGGTGCGGGCGCGGTCATTTACCAGTGCTCTGATTCTGGCCGCGTCCAGTTCCGCGGTCGCGGTTTCGACCGCGTTATTCACCCTGTTCCGTTCGGAATTTGGAAAAATGTAAAACATGAAAGTTGTAGCCCTTTGAGTTAGCTTTCCAACAATATATTATATTGACTGAATGGAGTTCCGAACAAGACGTTATGTCTTTTTTACTTGACGGTGCGCAATATGCTTATTCGAGTTTTCGTTTGTTCTTAACTATCAAATTTGACCCCGAACACGATTCCGGCTTAATTTTTTGGACTTTTACTCATATTTCAAAGCTCCAAATCACTTGAATTCATTTCATAACATCTATATAGCTCGGAATCACTCCTACAAGGCATAAAACACACAATTAGTGCAAAACACCAATGATTAAAGCTCAAATTCAATTAAAGTACAATAAATTAAAATGTAATAAGCGATTAAAATACGCAATTATAACCTATCATCAGTTATTAAAAAGCAATTCAGGAAATTGTGTTTTCAGTTGTGATTTTGGTGTAAGTTGGTGAAAGTCTTGTAATTTTTGTGTTAGAAATATAATTATATGATGAAATAAAATCAGAATTATATAATCATTTACATGATGTTTAAAACGTCTACTCATGCACGAGTTTGACTTTCGAACTTTGTCATTCATGTTTTCTTGCTTTGGTGGGTCCAAATTAATCAAACCCTTGGCTCCAACAATAAAGGGCCGCCACTAATAAGTTGTAATTATGACTTGTGAGAATATGACTGAAACTGGTTAACCCCAAAACTCATATAGGAATTAGTTGCTTTAAAGACTCAAACCTTCTCACCCAATTTAATACTACCGAAAGTTGGATACAGCACATCAAATATGGGTAAATACTTATTCGTATCGGGTATTTTATTTGACTAAATAGTTAAATTTAACAATAAAAAATTTAAAGCTAAATACATATCACTTAATGTTGTTATATATATATATATGTCTTACATTCCTCTACTTGGTGTAAAAATTCGATACCGATAAATTTTTATTTCAAGCATGTCGCAAATCTTTAAATCGTGATTGAGTGTACAACTGTTTTTTTTTTTAATTTTAACGAGATTAATGAAGATTAACAAAATGCAGCTCAAAAAAGATTGGACACGTGTGAACAACTTGGAAATTCTTGATGGATTTAGGGAATGTGTCACCACATATTCTAGTATACGAAAGCTCCTAGTATTAGAATAACCATATTTTTTTTCTTGGAATGTAAACATCCTTTGGCTTTAAAAGTCAATATATAAGAAGTTTTGGATAAAAGACTACTCTAATCTAAATTTATCCCATGGTCTAAGGAAATGATTGTGATTGGTGCTTTTGTGTCGTAGATTGTCTCCATGTCTTAAATTTATTTGATGTCAATTACCTCATTCTTCTATTTTATGTAGTATATGATTTTAGTTTCAATTTTATGTTATGTATAAGATAAAAGGTTGTGACTGAACGTAAATTTTGCCAACATTATTAATCACCATTGGCACCAACCTTTCTAATACCTCAAATCCATAAAAAACTTCACCACCCACGTCCAAGATGGGAATATGACAACCTTTGGGAACATCTTCCAACAAAAATGTCCACGAGCCGGCCAGTTATTTTGAGATTACTAACCCGATCCCCTAATTATTAGCCCCACTTTTTATTTTATGCTTACTTGACTTGCCGTGGTTCTTTATGTCTGTCGCACCTCCTTTTTTCCAAGGATGGGATATGGAGTTTTTCTAAATTAAGTGGCATTATTTGAACTTCACATTAATTTAAGAGTCACCGTTCAGATTTTTTCATTTATGGTGTTCCGAATCACTATTTATTTTTAAAATCCCAAATCAAGAATTTTTTTGACTCTGTTCAAAAGTCAGCGAAAATCAGAAGACCAGGTAAGGAATTCTGTTAACCCGGGAGAAAGTGTTAGGCATTTCCTTATTTCGTGGGTTTAGCACGGCCGCTTAGTGACTTATACTTGGCTTAAATTATCTAATTACTCATTTTAGGACCTATGTGTATTTTACCCTTTACCGCTTCTAATTACTCGATTAGACAAGTTACACGTATGTATACTCGTTTAGTTTGGCGTGTCAAGAATTATGTCACGCGTACGTGTACACAATTCACGACACTTACTTTGCTTAAGAAAAACTTAGTCAAAGTCGCGTGACCGCGCACCTTGAATTTATTTCAAAAATCGTAATCACGTTACGCGAACGTGTATGCAATCACGATAGTTTAGTTTAAAAACCGCGCTAAGAGCATTTCTACGAGTGTTTGATTTAGGTGTTTTATTTTACTAAGAATGTTTGACCATGGTCACGCAAACGTATACCTTGGTTTGTTTTTGGCATCACAACTATGTCACACGTGCATGTGCATAATTTTAATAGTTAGTTCGATTATAAGTATACCTAAAGCTATAATTATGTCTCTAATCTAAGTACCATATGTCGTGTAACTAGGTGTAATGGCTCAATACTATGTGATACATTTGTATGAATTAGATGGGGGAGCGGGGGGGGGGGGGGTGGGGTTTTGGCTCCCAA
>ML292697.1:29302-142021 GCA_005239495.1 Nicotiana undulata | reverse complement strand
GACTTTTATACATATTTTTGTGGGGATCGGGTAGAAATCATGCCCATAGGATTGTTAAGATTATTATGTGCATTAGAAACCATGCCCTTAGGATTGTTATGATCATTTATATGCATTAGAAATCATGCTTATAGGACTCATCTCATTATTTGTCCTAAATTTCCATTTTTCATTCTAAAAATCCTGCATTCTCACATGTGTGTTATAAATCCTGTTTCTAGGTCATTTATCAATTCTGCATTAATAATCATGTTCTCAAACCTTCCTGTGTGCATTAGAGATCATGTTTCTAGGACCTTTTGTTGCACTCGCTTAGATATCATGCCTACATGTAAAACATATAAAAAATCAGTTTCATCATCTAGCCGTCGTGCCTATAAAGAATACGTATAAAAATAGTCTTAACACTTAGGTATCATGCTTATAGAGATAAACATGTAAAACCAGTTCTGTAACACTTGTGATCATTTTTTCAGCACCTAGACATCATCCCAACAATGTCTAAACAGATAAAGCATGCCTATTAAAAATGAATCATTGGTTTATAAGTATGGTCTGATTAATGCTTAGATACTATGTCTATAAGATCTTGTCCAGTTATCACCTAGGCAAGCCTGTAGGTTGATTAAAGTTCTGAAGTTTAAAACTATATTTTTTTGATTGCTTATAAATGTGTCCAGACTCAATAAGTAATAAAATCAATAGGCAAACTGATTAGGTATTCACTGCATCGCCTTAATGAAAATGTTGCATATGCTGCTTTGTGCTCATCTAGATATCCTGCTATAGGACTTTAAATCGTTTAAAACTGTTTGTTTGAGGCGTGCAATTGTTTATTTATTTATGGAGGTAAATGTGAGACCTTAACTGCTCCTTTTATGTAACAGTCCTACCTGTTTTGTTTGGCGCCTAATTTTCTCCTTTAAAGCACCATAGGTGAGTCTAGAACCACCTTGAATAGAGGTCCTAAGCACCTCCAGGGCCACAAGTAACAGACGGTTAATGCATGTATAGAATATGTATTCGATGTTATTAGAGCGCTTAGCAAATAATTAAGGGGAGGGTAATTGGGTAGTATATGATAGATGATCTGTGCGCTAATGCTACGCGTAACACCTTTATTTGAGGAAAGTTTACCGAGTATTGCACAGAAGTGATACTATAGGCTAATAAACTTAGGACCCCCTTTATTCCCGTTTTAAAATAATCTTTATTTGTTCAAATTTCTTTATGAATAATTCACTCAAATTGAGTTTGGCCGGGACCCATCGTGCTGGACCTCGAGGGGTGCCTAACACCTTCCCCTCAAGGTAATTTCGAGCCCTTACCCAATATCTAGTAATCTAAACCGGTTTTTGAGCTATTTGCTTTAGGTTCCCTAACGCACCTTAGTCCGGTAGGTGGCGACTCTTCAAAGTCCATGCCCCTTCCCAAAAGAAAATGAGTTGTCCCAAAATGTCGAAATCCGGACTCCGCGAGGAAAACGGGGGCGCGACAGAGGTGTGAAAATTTCAGTAAACTGAGTTTAACTATTCGGTTATACTTGCTTAAATCCTTGCATGGGTTGAGTAATGCGGCTTTCCCAGATTTTTTAGAGTTTATAAAAGAGGCATTTCCCTTTGCTCAGGTACCGGAGTCTTTCAACAAGGCTAGAAACATGATAAAAGATTTGGGTATTCATTATGAAAAAAATACATGCATGCCCTAATGATTGCATGTTATTTTGGAAACAAAATGAGAAGGCCGATAATTGCTCTATTTGTGGGTCTTCAAGACGGAAGAATGCTTGTCCTTTGACTGATGCAAGCTCTAAAATCCCTGCTAAGATTTCAAGGTACTTTCCTTTAAAGCCTAGGCTTCAGAGGATATTCATGTGTCCTGAAACGGATGCTACAATGAGATGACATGCTAATGAACGACTCAATGATGGGAATATAAGATATCCTGCTGATGGGGAAGCTTGGAAGGATTTTGATTATTTGCACCCTAATTTCTCTAGAGATCCTCGTAATGTTTGATTGGGTCTTTCAAGTGATGGTTTCAACCCATTTTGGACGATGAGCATTTCTCATAGCACGTGGCCTGTTATGTTAATGAACTATAATTTATTACCGTGGATTTGCATGAAGCCAGAGTATATAATGTTGTCTATGATCATTCCAGGTCCATCATCTCCAGGAAATGATATCGACGTATACCTACGACCATCAATTGAAGAATTGAAGGAACTATGGGAAATGGGGATAGACACATTAGATGCTCTAATCAACCAAACTTTCCAAATGCGTGCTTCCTTATTGTGGACAGTTAGTGATTTTCAAGTGTTAGTTATGCTTTCAGGATGAAGCGCTAAGAGAAAATTGGCATGCCCCACTTGCAATTATGATACATGCTCTTAATATCTCAAACATAGTCACAAGCTGTGTTACTTGGGTCATCGAAGATTTTTGCCTCTTGATCATCCATTCCGAAGAGATAAGAAGTTATTGACGGTAAAGAGGAGCATAGACTTGCACCTGCTCCTTTGTCGGTAGAAGAAGTGTTTGAAGGGCTGATTTAATCCACCAATATCTTTGGAAAGGGAACTAAAAAAGGCCTTGGAGTGCTAAGGGTCCGTAGAAAAAGAGATCCATTTTTTTAATTGCCATATTGAGTGCATAACAAATTGAATGACAATTTTGATGTGATGCATATTGAGAAAAACATATGTAATAGTTTGCTCGGGACTTTATTGGAAATAGATGGAATGTCAAAGGACCATGAAAATTCTCACTATGACTTACAAGAAATGGGGATACCAAAGGATCTAACCAAAAACAAATAATGATGTAACTATAAGTTTGGCTAAATCTTGTTTCTATATGAAACCAAAAGAGAAAGGTTTGTTTTGTACTGTCATGAAAAATGCTAAATTACCAAAAGGGCGTGCTTCGAATATTTCAGAACACGTGCATGTGAAGGAGATGAAAATATCAGGGTAAAAGAATCATGACACTCATTTTATGATGCATTAATTGCTCCACGTTGCTGTTAAAAAGTGTTGCCCAAGAATGTTTCATTGGCCTTGAATAGGTTGGAAATTTCTTTACAGCTATATGTAGTAAGGTCATAAAGAAAAGAGATCTTGAAAAATGCAGTCTGAAATTGTTGAAATAACATGTGAGCTTGAAAAAAAAAATCATCCAATATTTTTTGACATAATGCCACATTTTCCTGTTCATTTGGTGAATGAAATTAAGCTTGGGTGTCCGTCTCATCTTCGCTGGATGTATCCCATTGAGAGAAACCTATGTAAGTACATGGCGTTTGTACGCAATCGATCTTGTCAAGAAGCGTCAATAACAGAGGGGTTTTTGGTTGATGAGTGCTTGGCCTTTTGTTCGAGATACCTACATGACAGCGTAAAACAAAATTCAATAGGTACCATACTGTGGATGATGAGTTCTCTCAAAATTTGTCACATTTATCCCCTAATATAGGCCATCCAACTGGAAGTAAGAAAAAAAAAACTTTTCTCATGGATTCATAGTTATATTTTCTGGTAAAGGGGGGCAACTATTGATACCCAATTTTTCCCTCACATATTTTTAAATATACATATATACCTTTAAAATAGTGCATGAGCATCATCAAGTATTTTTTCATAATTTTTAAAGGATTTTTATCAATTTATTCTTGCATAAGTAATTATTAGTTGCATTTCAAATAATTTGTATGATGATTTATCATTTAATTTTTATCATTTATATCCATATTAAGTTTTAAATATTTTTGATGTATTTATCATAATCATATTTTGCATCCTTAGACTAAAATTGCATATTTTTACAATAATAGCCCCCATATATATGCATAATTACATTATTTATACAGAAATGACCTTTTATATTTTTATAATACTAAGTAATTATTATAAATTATTTTCATGCACAAGTAATATTTTTGTTATTTATTAATTATTTTTCATAAATTATTTATTTGTTAAATTGGGTATTTAAATTTAGCCCCGTAAAACCCCAATTTCAGACCTACACTACCCAATTACCCCAGCCCAATTACCTATACACTAGCCCAAATACACCATCCCAAAAACCAACGACCCATAACTAATACCCGGCCGCGACCCGTTCTTAAACGACTCGCCCTATCTCACGTTAAATCCCAGTTGTCATTTTCCCCTTTTTCAATTAACCTATCCCTAACCCTAACTCCCATTTACCCAAACCCGCCGCCCCTGTATTCTCTCATCTTCTTCCTCTTCTCCTCTCCAAAACCCTAGCGTCGTCGCTCAAATCTCCCTGATTCCAACCCCCAAAATGGAATCAGTTTATGATTCCTTTACCATATTAGTACCACCTCCCTACTAGCTACCCGTTTTTGGTATTACGTAATAGCTTGCCTAAAATGGCAAGCGGATCTTGTAAGAATTGAACCAAAGTTGGTTCAAATCCTTAACCTGCTGTCATTTCTATCTGTGTTCATCATTTTGGATCGAATATTTGTGTATCTCATGTGAATTCTTACTTAACCCTAAGGTTAGGGTTTTCGGATCCTCTTTGATTTGAACCAGAATTGGTTCAAACCTTATTTTTAAGTGTTATTTCGTCTATATTCACTCTATTACGCATGAATCTGCCTATTTCCATTAATTCCTTTTACTTACCCAAATTAGGGTTTCAGATCTTCTTTAATTAAACCAAATCTTTTCCGATTCTATGTTTCTTTTGAATAACCTCTTGTCTATGTTCATTTTATTAAAATATATGATTCTTTGCCTTTATTTTCTATCGATTTTGTGGTTTACCTAAAATTAGGGTTTCAGATCTTTAATTGAACCAAATCTGGTTCGATTCAGTTTTTTTTAATAATCTCTTGTCTACGTTCATTGTATGCATTATGTGATTAATTGCCTTATTTTTCTTGCCGATTTTGTGAAGGTTTACCTAAAACTAAGGTTTGAGACTTCTTACTGATTTTCTGATACTCTTTCCTTTCTAGTATGTGGCTAATACTTTCCTTATTTCTGTTCAATCTACCATGTTTCCTTTATTTGTTTACCTTATTTTTCCCTGAAATTGAGTGTTAATTGATTCTATATGATATTTTTCTCATTCTAAGTGTTACTCGCCTAATTACACGACATTATTCCGTGATAATTTACTGAACTCTGTATTATTTTCCCTAAAACTTGACTTCAATTGATATTGTGATTAATTTCTTTCCTTGATAATGTGTGTTTGATTTCTTTCCTTATTTGTTTGCCTAATTGAACACTATTTAAACCTTCCCCTTTCCCCTTTAGACAGACTCGAACTCTCAATACTCTCACTGAAAACTTAGCTTTTACTTTGATTATTTGCTCGTTTGTTTCTGGTCTTGGCCGGCTGAAAGCCAAGGCCAATTGATTCTGGACATAACTATTGTGGTATACTTTCTTTCTTTTCTTCCTAACTGGTAAGTCATTATCCCATTGCCATTTTATTTTCTATGTCTCCACAATTTGTGTTATTAGAACAACATGTTTTGAACTTTATTTTGAGCATGATTCTGCCTTAGGATTCTATGATTCTCTTTTAGTCCTACAGTTGATACTGTTAGTGTGAGATTGGTTGTTCTGAATAATATGAATCCTCTCAAGAACATTTGCATAACATGTCTCCTATGTGTTGTTCTGAACTTGTTCCGAATTTGGATATCTTCAGGATAATGTTAGAAGGTTAAATAGTCAATTGGTCTTAAACCTTTGGAACTTGTATTATTACTAAGCTTCTTGTTCTATCATTTATATGTTTTGGTGACTTGCTTTCTAACATGTCTTGGATTCATGTGGGTTATGACCGTTTGGTTTTCTATGGTTTAGTAAGGTTGTCCTAAATGCTAGCATAAACACCTAGCTTAACTAGACTTTTCCCATATTTCAACTTATCTGAACTGTGTGTGTGAGCATGAAGCTTGCTTGTTTTCTTAATGCACTTATGCCTACATGTTCTGTGTTCTGAAACTCCGTTATGGTGACCTTCATCTAAGAAATCAAAACTGTTTTAAATATGTATTTACCTTCTATTGTATGATGTTACTCTTTTAAAAACTCCCACTCTTAGTCCTTTAGGTTCTATCCTCAACCATCCCAGTGTGAGCACCGCTAAGGATCCATGTGAGACTCCTTTGAACTCTGACACACGGAGAATTGGTTCCTAATCTCTTTTGAATCATTTCTGAGTATGTGGTTCTGGTGTGAGCATTGCCCTGGGTCCCTGAGGCCTATGGGAACTGTCATGACCCGATTTACCCTCCGAACGTTCTCGTGACGGCACCTAGTCTCTACGACTAGGTAAGCCTAAAATTTGCGGAAATTAAGACAAACAATAACAGAAACAGTAAATAAGAAGCAATACTATAAAACTTAGCCGCTCGGCATGTACAACTTTTACTTTCCCAAAACCCGGAATGTCACAAATCACAAACTCTGTACTACTGTAGCTCTATACAAAGGAATAAGGAAACTGTATCTATGTATATATATCCTATATCTATACTGGAGTGGAAGGGGACACATGAGATCCTGCGGATGCGGCAGAATTACCTCGCAGTCTACTAAGCAGCTGCTAAGATACGCCTAGCCACGAAATGGTGCACCGGTACCTGGATCTGCACATGGGGAAAACATGCACAGGAAAGGGCATGAGTACTCCACATTCATTACTCAGTAAGTGCCAAGACTAACCCCAGTCAAGTAGTGACGAGGTCAGGTTGAGGCTCTACTCAGTTTAAAACAAGTCAGTTATAAGTTTAAACAGTGAAATATAGATAAGCAATGATAAACAGGATAAATGGAAACTGGAAGGATTAATAACAGAAAGAGAGCCCTCGGCTCAGCACGACATATATGTCAACAGTAAATATGCAATGCAGTACAAGGGGAAAGCTCCCGGATCTCACTCTGTAGTCCCAATTTAAATATGCAATGTAGTACAGGGGGGAAAGCTTCCGGATCTCAGTCCGTAGTCCCAATTTAAATATGCTATGCAGTACAGGGGGAAAGCTCCCAGATCTCAGTCCGTAGTCCCAATTTAAATATGCTATGCAGTACAGGGGGAAAGCTCCCAGATCTCAGTCCGTAGTCCCAATTTAAATATGCAATGCAGAAGTATGTCGGATATGGCCTAATTAAACAGTTCAGGAAAATCAACAGGCAAGAATACACTAAAACTACCTAAGCATGGTGCAACTAGTAGCAAATAAGAGGAAATCAAGTAAGGACAGGTAGGCATGCTTAATCTTAAGTTAACTACTCAGTTAAGACAGGAAACAGTAATATAGGAATGAAAATGAGTGATGCCATGGAAGGAAAAGTGAAATTTAGCAATAATGACCCGTGTACGCAATCGTCACCTCACGTACACTGCGTCCACGTAACAAAATCAGTATAAAAATGCCTAAGGGGAAATCCCCAACACAAGTTAGGCAAGCCACTTACCTTGATTGTGCTAATCAACTCAATACCACGCTCTTGCCACGAGTATCTTACTCCGGGCGACCCAGATCTAATAAATTCGGTTGCATAATGTAAATAACACTTTAAGGAATCAAAATAGCTAATTAATTTGAAGCTAATACGCGAAATTAGGAAGTTCGCCCAAAACGTCCCCCGGGCCCACGTCTTGGAATCGGGTATAAATCATATTTTTCGGACACCCATTCACTCACGAGTCTAAACATATGAAAATCTCTAAAATCGGAGGTCAAAAACCCAATCGAAACTCAATAATTTGGCCTATGAAGTTTATCAAAGTTTTCCCAAATTTTCCTCCCAAATTCGAATTCTAAGGACCAAATTTAAGTTAGGAGTCATGGAAATTGATCTACGTTTGGTAGAAACCACTTACCCAAGTTACCCAGGTGCAAAAGTCCTCAAATATCGCCCCTTCCGAGCTCTAAAGATCAAAAATGGTGAAAATAGGCTTTAACCCTCGTTTTGGGTTTTTAAAAGATTTCCGAGTGTTTGGCCTTATACGATCGCATACATTGAGTCGCGACCGCGGAGAGTAAAGAGACACGCGCCTGAAATTCGTGATATGCGATCGCAGAACCACGCTTGCGATCACGAACCTTATAGACCCAGACTTATGCGATCGTGTACTAGCTCATGCGACCGCGAAGAGTAAAGTCCTCACCTCCATCTGCCTAAGAGGGTTCAATGCGATCACGACCTCTGCCTGTGCGATCCCGGAGACTCAACAACTATAATTATGCGATCGCGGACCTCTTCTTGCGATCGCATAGAAAAATCGCAGACCTTCCCACATTTACCTTACGCGATCGCGGAGTAACACTTGCGATCGCAGAGAACAAAAAGCTGCTGATGAAAAACCAGCAAAGGTTTTTAGGCCTAAAATGCCCGTTTGAACACCCGGGACCTCAACAAAAACTACCAACCAACCCGGATACCTCATTCAAACTTGGTCGAGCCTTAAAAACACGCCTCATAACATCTAAATCATCAAATATGCATAGATTAAAGACTAAGAACAATTGAATTTTCTAGAATTCACATTCGACGTCAAAACACGTCTAAACTCGTCCGAATGACCTCAAATTTTGCACATAGGTCATAAATGAAATTACGGACATGCTGTCACTTTCAGAATTCGTTCCGAGTCCGATATCAAAATTTCACCTATCAATCAAAATCGCCGAAATTCTAACTTTCGCCAATTCAAGCCTAAATCTACAACTGACCTCGAAAACACATTCCAAACACGCTCCTAACCGCGAAATCACCAAACGGAGCTAACGGAGTCGACGAAATTTCATTCTGAATCCGTCTTCACAGAGTTCTAGCTACGACCTTATTTCAAAAACTAAAATCCATATTTAAGGACTATGTGTCCAAAATCACTCCGAATTTCACCACACAACGCCCCAACAAGTTTCAGTAGAATAAATAGATATGGGAGAAGAAATTATTAGGGGATCGGGGCACTAACTCTTAAAACAACCGACCGGGTCATTACATTCTCCCCTCTTAAGAAAATCGTTCGTCCTCGAACGAGTATAGAAACATACCTGAAGTTGTGAAAAGATGAGGGTACTGACTCCGCATATCCTGATTGGTCTCCCAAGTCGTCTCTTTGACCGGATGACCCCTCCACTAAACCTTAACTGAGGTAATATTCTTCAATTTGAGCTTCCTGAACTGCCTGTCCAATATAGCCACAAGCTCCTCAACATAGGATAGATCCTTGTCCAGCTGGACTGAGCTGAAATCCAAAACATGAGTCGGATCACCGTGATACTTCCGGAGCATGGAAACGTGGAATACCGGATGAACTTCTGCTAGGTTGGGAGGCAAAGACAACTCATAAGCAACCTCCCCAACCCGCTACAACACCTCAAAAGGGCCAATGAACCTTGGACTCAGCTTACCCTTCTTCCCGAATCTCATGACGCTCTTCATAGGCGATACCCGAAGCAAAACCCGATCACCAGCCATAAATGCCAAGTCACGAACTTTCCGGTCCGCTTAACTCTTCTGCCTGGACTGAGCTGTGTGAAGTCTCTCCTGGATCACCTTCACCTTGTCCAGGGAATCCTGAACGAAGTTGGTACCCAACAATCGGGCCTCGTCTGGCTCAAACCATCCTACTGGAGACCTGCACCGCCTACCATACAAAGCCTCATACGATGCCATCTGAATGATGGACTGGTAGCTGTTATTATAAGCAAACTCTGCAAGAGGCAAGTATCGATCCCATGACCCTCCAAAATCCATCACACAGGCACGAAGCATATCCTTAAGAATTTGAATCGTGCGCTCGGACTGCCCGTCCGTCTGGGGGTGAAATGTTGTGCTGAGATCTATCTGGGTACCCAACTCACTATGAAAGGCTCTCCAGAAGTGAGAGGTGAACTAAGGACCTCGATTGATATAATGGACACCGGCACACCGTGCAACCAGACTTTCTCCCGAATGTAGATCTGGGCCAACCTCTCAGAAGAATATGTAGTCAACACTGGAATGAAATGGGTTGATTTGGCCAGCCAGTCCACAATCACCCAAATAGCATCATGCTTCCCCAAGGTTCGAGGAAATCCAACCACAAAGTCCATGGTGATCCCCTCCCACGTCCACTCTGGAAGCTTAATCTGCTGAAGTAATCCTCCCGTTCTATGATGCTCACATTTGACTTGCTGATAATTGAGACGCTTGGCTACAAACTCTGTTATATCCTTCTTCATATATCGCCACCAATAGTGTTGTCTCAGATCCTGGTACATCTTCGCGGTACCTGGATGGATGGAATACCGCGAGCTATGGGCCTCCTCAAGAATCAACTCCCGAAGCCCATCTATGTTGGCCACACAAAATACAGCCCTGCATCCTCATCACGCCATCATCACCTATGGTAACATCCCTGGCATCACCCTGCCGAACTCTATCCCAAAGAGCCCGAAGGTTGGGATCATAATACTGGCGCTCCCGAACGCGGTCATAAAGAGAAGATCGAGCACCAACACAAGAAAATACCTGGTGAGGCTCAGAAAGATCCAGTCTCACGAACTGACTGGCTAAGGACTGAACATCCAAGGCTAAGGGCCTCTCAGTTGCACGAAGATAAGCCAAACTATCCAAACTCTCCGCCCGGCGACTCAAGGCGTCGGCCACCACATTGGCCTTCCCCGGGTGGTATAATATAGTGATGTCATAATCCTTGCGTAACTCTAACCTCCTACGCTAGCACAAATTTAGATCCTTATGCCTGAATATGTGCTGAAAACTCCGGTGATCCGTGAATATCTCACATGGAACACCATATAAATAATGATGCCATATCTTCAGGGCATGAACAATCGCTGCCAACTCGAGATCATGAACATGGTACTTTTTCTCATGCACCTTCAACTGTCTGGATGCGTAGGCAATCACCCTACCGTTCTGCATCAACATCGCTCCCAGGACAATCCTTGAAGCATCACAATAGACTGTATAGGACCCGGAACCGGTGGGTAATACTAACATTGGAGGTATAGTCAGGGCTGTCTTGAGCTTCTAAAAGCTCTCCTCACACTCCTCAGTCCATATAAAAGGGGCACCCTTCTAGGTCAGTCTAGTCATGGGTGCTGAAATGGATAAAAATCTCTCCATAAAACGACGATAATACCTATCAAAACCGAGGAAAATGCAGATCTTAGTAGCTGAAGACGGTCTAGGCCAACTCTGCACCGCCTCCACCTTCTTCGGATCTACCTTGATCCCATCCGAAGACACCACATGGCCTAGGAATGCCACAGAATCAAGCCAAAATTCACACTTAGAAAATTTGGCATACAACTTCTTCTCTCTCAAAGTCTGAAGCACGGTCCTCAAGTAATGCTCATGATCCTCTTGGGACCGAGAATATACTAGAATGTCATCAATGAACACGATGACGAAAGTATCAAGATAAGGCTGAAATACGCTATGCATCAGGTGCATGAAGGCCGCTGGGGCATTAATCAGCCCAAATACCATAACAAGGAACTCATAGTAGCCATATCTGGTCCTAAAGACAGTCTTCGGGATATCCAGCTCTCGAATCTTCAACTGATGATAACCCGAACGCAGATCAATCTTGGAGAACACCCTAGCACCCTGTAACTGGTCAAAGCGATCATCAATACGAGGCAATGGGTACCTGTTCTTCACTGTCACCCTATTTAGTTACCGGTAGTCAATACACATACGCATCGACCCATCCTTTTTCTTCCCAAACAACACCGGAGCGCCCCGAGGTAATACACTGGGTCTGATGAATCCCTCATCAAGCAACTCTTGCAACTGCTCCTTCAACTCCTTCAACTCAGGAGGAGCCATGCGATAGGGAGGAATGGAAATGGGTTGAGTGTCTGGAAACAAGTCAATGCCGAAATAAATATCTCTGTCGGGCGGCATACCCGGACGATCAGTTGGAAAAACATCAGGATAGTCCCTAACAACGGGTACTGACTCAACTGTAGGGGTCTTAGCACTAACATCTCTCAAATAAGCCAAATAAGCATCGCACCCCTTTTCAACCATCCGCTGAGCCTTAAGAAAAGAAATGACTTGGCGGGGAGTGTACTCTAAGGAACCTCTCCACTCTAACCTTGGTAGTCCTGGCATAGCCAGCGTCACGGTCTTGGCGTGACAATCAAGAATAGCATGGTAGGGAGAAAGCCAGTCCATACCCAATATAACGTCGAAATCTATCATGATGAGTAATCGTAGGTCAACCCTGGTCTCAAAACCACTAATAACAATCAAGCACGACCGATATACACGGTCCACAACAAGAGAATCTCCCACAGGAGCAGAAACATATACGGGGGAACTCAAAGAATCCCGAGATATCCCCAAATGTGAAGCAAAGTAAAAAGATACATATGAGTACGTAGAACCTGGATCAAATAACACGGATGCATCCCTATGACAATCAGGGACAATACCTATGTTGACCGAATCTGAAGCAACGACCTCTGAGCCGGCTGGGAGAGCATAATATCTGGCCTGGCCTCCCCCTCTAGGACGACCTCGACCTCCCCGACCTCCACCTCGAGCTGTCTGAGAAGGTGGGGTAGCAGCTGGGGCAGGAAGAATAGCTAGAGGACCCGGTGGAAGACGTGGAACCTGATAAGTCTGAGGTGGTGCACCCCTCCTAGCTCTGGGGCGATCTTTGATCACATGACGAGGGTCACCACATCCAAAACAACCCCTCGTAGGACGTGGGGGCTGCTGCTGACTCTGAACTGGCCTAATGGACTGGCCAGTGATAGCACTTCAAGCACAAGGTACCTGAGATACTGGTGGTGCATAATAAGGTTCTTGAGGTCTACAAGGAGCTGGAATACCACTGGCTGCTGGAAGAGCTGAATGAATGGGGCGACTCACAAAACCCCTACCATAGCGTGCTGCAGGTGCACAAACTCCTGAAAAGTGACCAATCTCTCGAGACCTCTTGGCCTCTCTCTCCTCCCTGTCCCGAGCTAACATACTCTCAATCCTCCGGGCAATACTCACGGCTTGCTGATAAGTGATGTCTATCTCCAGCTCTCTAGCCATGCTACTGCGAATGCTGGGGTCGAGTCCCTCAATAAAGTGTCGAACCCTCTCTGTGTCGGTGATAACCAAAGCTAGTGCATGACGAGCCAAATCACTGTATCGGACTACATACTCTAACAAAGTCATGGTGCCATGGCATAGCTGCCCAAACTCCGCACGCCAAGCATCCTTGAGGCTCTGAGGGACAAACTCAAGTAGAAACATCTCGGAGAACTGAGCCCAAGTAAGTGAAACTGCCTCGTCCGGACTGCTCAGCTCGAAAGCACGCCACCACTGATAAGCTGCTCCCCTCAGCTCGAAAGCAGTGAAGGAAACCCCACTCGTCTCTATAATACCCATGGTGCGGAGAATGCGATGACACTCCTCAACAAAACCCAGAGCGTCATCTGAAGCTAATCCGCTGAACTCAGGTGGGTGGTACTTCTTGTACCTCTCAAGTTAGAGCTGCTCTGCCTCAGGTACAGCTACCCTAGCCTCATGCTGAGCTGGAGCTGCTGGGGGCATAGGAATGTACTCTGGAACCTGCCTAATATGAACCCTCTGCTCAGGAGTAGGGGTTGCGGGAGTCTTAGTCCCTCCCCCGGCCTGGGATGTAGCTGGAGCTATCGAAAGTAGTCCCGCCTGAGACAGAGTACTGAATGCACTCAAGAACTGAGCCAATGTCTCCTGAAGAGCTGGAGTAATAGTAGGGACCTCCGGTGCCCCTCCAACTGTGGTTGCTGGGGGATCCTCAGTCTCTGCTCTGGCCGGTGCTCGGGCTGCACCGCGTGCTTGTCCTCTGCCCTAGCCCCTGCCTCTGGTGGCTCTGACTGGGGGCTTGGGTGCCTGGTCATCATTACGTCTAGTACGAGTACGAACCATCTATAAGAAAGAATAGAATAGAGTTTAAGAATTTTAATGACAGTAACTAGCACGATAAGGAACTCCAAGGAATGTGATTGTTCTTAACAATTACATAGCCTCTCGAAGATAGATACGGACATCTCCGCACCGATCCGCAAGACTATAATAAACCGGCTTGTGGCTTGTGACTCCTATGAACCTAGACGCTCTGATACCAACTTGTCACGACCCGATTTACCCTCCGAACGGTCTCGTGACGGCACCTAGTCTCTACGTGGGGAAAACATGCGCAGAAAAAGGTGTGAGTACTCCACATTCGGTACTTAGTAAGTGCCAAGCCTAATCCCAGTCAAGTAGTGACGAGGTCAGGTTGAGGCTCTACTGAGTTTAAAACAAGTCAGTTATAAGTTTAAACAGTGAAATATAGATAAGCAATGATAAACAGGATAAATGGAAACTGGAAGGATTAATAACAGAAAGAGAGCCCTCGGCTCAGCACGACATATATGTCAACAATAAATATGAAATGCGGTACAAGGGGAAAGCTCCCGGATCTCAGTCCGTAGTCCCAATTTAAATATGCAATGTAGTACAGGGGGGAAAGCTCCCGGATCTTAGTCTGTAGTCCCAATTTAAATATGCTATGCAGTACAGGGAGAAAGATCCCGGATCTCAGTCTGTAGTCCCAATTTAAATATGCAATGCAGAAGTATGTCGGATTCGACCTAATTAAACGATTTAGAAAAATCAACAGGCAATAATACAGTAAAACTACCTAAGCATAGTGCAACTAGTAGGCAGAGGAAATCAAGTAAGGACAGGTAGGCATGCTTAATCTTAAGTTAACTACTCAGTTAAGACAGGAAACAATAATATAGGAATGAAAATGAATGATGCCATGGAAGGAAAGGTGAAATTTAGCAATAATGACCTGTGTACGCACTCGTCACCTCACGTACACTGTGTCCACGTAACAAAATCAGTATAAAAATGCCTACGGGGAAATCCCCAACACAGAGTTAGGCAAGCCACTTACCTTGACTGCGCTAATCAACTCAATACCACACTCTTGCCACGAGTATCTGACTCTGGGCGACCCAGATCTAATAAATTCGGTTGCATAATGTAAATAACACTTTAAGGAATCAAAATAGCTAATTAATTCGAAGCTAATACGTGAAATTAGGAAATTCGCCCAAAACGTCCCCCGGGCCCACGTCTCAGAATTGGGTAAAAATCATATTTTTCGGACACCCATTCACTCACGAGTCTAAACATATGAAAATATCTAAAATCGGAGGTCAAAAACCCAATCGAAACTCAATAATTTGGCCTATGAAGTTTATCAAAGTTTTCCCAAATTTTCCTCCCAAATTCGAATTCTAAGGACCAAATTTAAGTTAGGAATCATGGAAATTGATCTAAGTTGGGTAGAAATCACTTACCCAAGTTACCCGGGTGCAAAATTCCTCAAACATCGCCTCTCCCGAGCTCACAAGATAAAAAATGGTGAAAATAGGCTTTAACCCTCGTTTTGGGTTTTTAAAAGACTGCCCAGTGTTTGGCCTTATGCGATCGCGTACATTGAGTTGCGATAGCGGAGAGTAAAGAGACATGCGCCTGAAATTCATGCTATGCGATCGCAAAACCACGCTTGCGATCGCGAACCTTGTAGACCCAGACTTATGCGATCGCGTACCAGCTCATGCAACCGCGAAGAGTAAAGTCCTCAGCTCCCTCTGCCTAAGAGGGTTCTACGCGATCGCGACCTCTGCCTGTGTGATCGCGGAGACTCAACAACTATAACTTTGCGATCGCGGACCTCTTCTTGCAATCGCATAGAACAATAGCATACCTTCCCACATTTACCTTACGCGATAGCGGAGTAACACTTGTGATCGCAGAGAACAAAAAGCTGCTGATGAAAAACCAGCAAAACCAGCAAAAGGCTTTTAGGCCTAAAATCCCCGTTTGAACACCCGAAGCCTCTGGACCTCAACAAAAACTACCAACCAACCCTATTACCTAATTCAAACTTGGTCGAGCCTTAAAAACACGCCTCATAACATCAGAATCATCAAATATGCATAGATTCAAGCCTAAGAACATATGAATTTTCTAGAATTCACATTCGATGCTGAAACACGTCTAAACTCGTCCGAATGACCTCAAATTTTGCACGTAGGTCATAAATGACATTACAGACCTGTTGTCGCTTTTAGAATTCCGTTCTGAGTCTGATATCAAATTTTCACCTATCAACCGAAATCGCCGAAATTCTAACTCTCGCCAATTCAAGAATAAATCTACAACCGACCTCAAAATCACATTCCGAACACGCTCCTAGCCCCGAAATCATCCAATGGAGCTAACGGAGTCAACGGAATTCCATTCCGGATCCGTCTTCATACAGTTCTAGCTACGGCCTGATTGTAAAAGCTAAATTCCACATTTAAGGACTATGTTTCCAAAATCACTCCGAATTTCACCACACAATGCTCCGACAAGTTTCAATATAATAAATTGATATGGGAGAAGAAGTTATTAGGGAATCGGGCGCTAACTCTCAAAACGACCGACCAGGTCGTTACAGAAACTTTGACACACTGGAAACCTGCTTCTATATGTGTTATGAGTGAATCACTCATTATTAGCTATGTTGTACCTGTGAAATGAGCCTCGAAGTGATATGGTTTGAAGGCCTGGTTGCCCAGGTGTATTTGGGCCTAATGAAGGCTCCCTATAGTTTATCTGATTACTGTTATGTAATTCATTCATTACTCTGGTCTGTAATAATTTTGTAACAAACAGATTCTGGGGTATTTAGTAAAAATTGGGAAGGGTCCTTTATTTTCTTGATAATTCGGATAGAAGTCCTGCCTATAGGATCTCATTTATGCTTTTAAATTTTCTCACTTTGTCAAACTGTATAAGTTCTATGTTGCTTTTAGAAATCCTACCTATAGGAGTTTCATTAGCGATGTTGATTCTGCTTATTTTGTTAAAATCGTGCAAGTGTTATATTGTGTGCGCACATTAGAAATCCTGCCTATAGGATTAATATTACAACTTTGTTAGAAATCCTGCCTATAGGATGCATTAATTTTTCCAATAAATATGTGTTAGCAATCATACCTATAGGACCCCCAATGTTTGATTCAATTGTTTTCTGACAGTATGTACAACTTCTGCCTATGTACTGCTTAATAGATATCATGCATGTTGGGTTAAATCCATTCAGTAATAGATATCATGCCTATATGATTAAAATCAAACCTAGAGATCATGCATATAGGATTTAAGTTAGTCCAGTAATTAGAAAGCATGCCTATAGGATTAAAGAGAAATACAAGGCTATGAAACATGTCTATAAAGCTAAAATCAGTTTTCACTTAGAAATCATGCCTATAGGACGATAATCACCACGCTCGTAGAAGTCATACTACTAATTGGTTATGAACACAATCGTCACTGTCAATCACTTAGACAATATGCCTATAGGACTTAATAACAATTCTAGATTTATAATTGCGATGCATTACTGCCTGAAGTACCCAGATATTATACTGAATAAAATCAGTAGGCAAATAATAGGTCCCGACACTCGCCTTAATGAAACTGTTTCTATATATCATTGCTCGCCTATTTCTCACATAGATATCATGCCTATAGGACTTAAGAGTAATAAAGCATGTCAAGCAATTGCGTGCATATGTTGTTTATGTGTGGAGGTCAATATGAGCCCATATTTGCTTCTTTTTTATTTATTTATTTCAAAGTCCTAATTGTTTTTCTTGTCGCCTAGTCTTTTACATTTTTGAGCAACCTAGGCTTAGTCTAGAACTATCCCAAATAGAGGTCCTAATACCTCTAGGGCCATAGGTAAAAGACGGGAAGTGCACACATAGGAAACGAACTAGAATCAACTAGAACGCTTAAGTAACAAGTTAAAGATAGTAATCAGGTAGCAGGAGATGATAGTTTGTGCCCGCTGGATAATATGAATAACACTCCCATCTCGGGGGAGTTGCGAAGTATTATATATGTTGCACGGGGTGATCTTATAGGCTAAAAAGTTTAGGACCCCCCATCCCTATTAATTAGTTTTTCTTTACTTGTCCTAGACTAATTCGCTTAATTTAAGTTTGGCAGGGACCCACCGTTGTGGACCTCGAGGGGTGCCTAACACCTTCCTCTCAAGGTAATTTGAGCCCTTACCCGATCTCTGGTGATGTAAACTGGTATAACATGAGTTATCTGCTCTAGGTGACCTAACGCACCTTAATTCGTTAGGTGGAGACTCTAAACCAATTCCTATTCCTTACCCTCTCAAAAGGAGTTATCCGAAATGTCGAAACCCGAGTTCGCAAGAAAAAAGGGGCGCAACAATTCAAGTGTGCGAACCTGAAGCTACATGAACCAGATAGAACAATCAGTTCCAAGTATCTGTATTTTATTCTAGTTCATTTGTAGTAGGGATTTTGAGTTGTACCTTTCAGCTTTCTTTAGAATCATTTATACTAGGTACTTTGAGGGTTAGATGTAATCCTTAGATTTAGAAGGGTTTTGTAAACACTATTTTGGCTAAGTGATTTATACTGGGTAGTAAGTTTAGGTTTTTTGACCTTTTGAGCTAGGTGTTTTCTACGTAAAAATACTTGTGTTCTTTACGTTTCGCATTTATTATTCTGCAATAGTAGTATAAGGAACACATAGAAGAACTAGGTCCTTCTATAATCTGTGCACGTAAAAATTTGACACCACACTTTCCGTTTGGTATTGAAATATAAAATATCACAAATATTTATAGATATTTAATGAATTTTTTGAACACATCTATACTATTAGAACAAAAATTATTGGATTCACGTGAATCCGTAGATTACAAGGTGGATCCGTCCTGAGTACAATAGTACGAGATTTTTTCTATAATTGGTCATTCGTTATTGAAAGATATGTTCTTTTGATTCCTTATTTTGTTGAAAGCACATCTTAACCTTTGACGAAATTAGAAGTCACTTGACCATTGGCTCTTAGAGAAAATAAAGAGTCACCTAACTCTTAACTCTTCTTAAACGTTAAGTCGTTCGCTTATAAAGATGTTCTTTTGTAATGAAAAAATATAAAGAAGTTTAAGAATTCCTCTCCCAACAAAAACATGTCTTCTCACACAATTTTCCTCTAATTTATCTAACAATGTTTTCAAATTATACTTGGATTTCAGGTAACCTCGAAGAATGAAAATGTCAGGATCGAAATAATCAGGTGATATGTGTAGTAAAGTAAACCTTGAACGACGATAAATTAGACAACCAAAAAGAAATATATCAAAAGATATACAAATATTTAACGTGGTTCAGTCAATTAACTTACATCTATGAATGGAGATGAGCAATCCATGATATAAAAATGAGTATAAAATATCATGAGAACAACCTCACAAAAGAGGCAAACACAAATGACATACTAACACTTGTCCCGAAATTTTTTTTCCCTAAATAAAATTCTTAAACCCCATATGACTAAATTATGGATACTATTAAATGAGAAAGAATGATACTCAATTAATAAAAATCCAAATATTTTCCTCCAAAGAAAGGGCCTAACCAAAAATATAAGAGATCTATAGTTTTCTTCTAAAAGAAGAAAAATCCAGTTAATCAAATTGTCATGTGACCTTGTCTTCCACGCTTGCAAAATAAGAAATTAACAAGTAGTTAAGTTTATTTAATTGAATCACGTGCGAAGTGCAATTACCAATAAGTAAATGATAAAAGGGTAAACTACGCTAAATACCCTATAATATTACTCAATTCTAGACACGCCCCTTGTATTTCTATGTCAAACACATAACACTCATATATACTATAAAAATTTTGCACACTCCTTATTTCCTTCGTATAATAGTTAATATATTGAAATTGCTCTTGAATGAGAGAACGGAAACGGGGACAAGGGCAATGATTTCCATATATTAACTATTGTATGAAAGAAATAGGAGTGGGTAGGATATTTGTTGCGGCCAAATGCACACATAGGTATACGCGATAGTCAAGTAATAAAGTGACTAAAAGTCGGATGTTAAACCCATGACGACTTGTGATTAACTATTAAATAAATTAGACTATCCTAACTATCTAAATAAGAATTAAACCTACAACTATTGATTCTAAACAAATTAAAATAAAGAAAAACAAATAGTGAACTCTGAACAAAAGGATAACATATTTTTATGTTATCAATGCGATGGAAATGATCTAGGGTTATGGGCTATCTAACAATCATATTGTATTCTTCAATTGAATTGACTAATTAATTAATTTATCTGGTTTATTGATTGACAAGGTTAATATTGCTCATAAGAATCTGTCGAGTTCTTACTCGCTTATTCAAGCTAATCTAATGCCTATATGTCTATGGAATTAGAGCTAACAAGAACGCATTTATAATTCTTGTATATCAACCAAGAACGTGAAGTTTTAGCTCCACATAGACATAGTAGCCAAACAACAAATCATACAAAGAAACATCAAAAATACTAATTTTGGTGGAAGAAAAGATGAAACCTGGCCTCAACGGCGGCTTTCTGCTCTCCCTAGGTCAAACGTCTGTCAAAATTGTTCTCCCTCTCAAAATAGGTTTAGATTGGCTTTTATATGAGTTGGGGGTGTCTTAGGGTCGAAATAACCAAGTCATAGTCGAATTAGGACGTGTTTACGTTTTGAGCGTCCAGGGCAGCGTAGGACGCTGGCCCTGGACTTCAACTTTTCAACATTCTATTTTGTGCTCGTGGCCCTCAAATTCGCACTTTTGCCCTTTCGTCCGATTTTCACTACAATTCGCGCACTTTTGTCCCAAATTGCATTCCAATGATTCCTACACATAGAAATACCGTAAATTAGCACAAATTATTATATTATTCATCTCAAATCTACGAGAAATGAGCAAAATGTGAGGCAATATACATCAAAATATGTATACATTAAGCCAAACATCAACACCCCACACTTAAGCATTGCTTGTCCTCGAGTCACCAATAAATAACTTTATCTTTGAGCACTCTACACCAATGAAAATGGTTGATATTAACAATTAAACTTTAGCAAATGAAATTACATACAATTGCCTTTACTTATGTCATTCTTTAAAAATATTCAAACAAAGACAACATGCTCACAACAATCCTAACCTAAAAAACCGACTCAATGTCACCATGCACTCATGGCTTGAACACCCAACACCGTAGAGAAGTCTAATAACATTACATATCCCTCGTGAAACCATGTGCCCTCACAACAAGAACAAGAGACCAAGTTCAATCCACAGATTCAAATCTCATGATCAAATATATTCTAATGACTCACATATATCAAAGAAAATCATTGGCTCTCACAAAGAAGTCACATGCATGCAATTGGTACCATATGCTTGCCTTTAATGTAAATCTTTACTGATGTAAGCTCGCTCGATCTAAAATCAATTTGGACTTTTTCATGGTTGTAATGTGGGCTAAGGGACGGGTAGGATATAATTAAGGAATAATGACTCACCCTCCTAATTACTTTAACACATCACAAAATTACTTTAAGCGTATTTTCTTCTAAACCACTTCAATTTCACAAATAAAATCACCCCCAAAAACGTTCCCTTTTTCTTTAAGCACTATTTTAATTCATACCCCCTAGCAAGAACAAGACAACACTTTATTCATCTGTCACGACCCCAAATCCTAACAGGTCGTGATGGCACCTATCGTGAAACTAGGCTAGACAACCATCACATGACTACATATTATTTTAAAAATAATTTCTCAAAAATCACTAATAACCAGCAAACTGAGTATAAAAATTTCTCTAAGTCTTTAAGCCACAATAATAATCTAACACTCTAAACAAATCCCCCAGAACTGAAGTCAACCGATCACGAGCATCTAAGAATAAAACTAAATCTGCAAATGTTATAGACAATGTCTAGGAATGAAATGCTAAAACTAAATAAGGAGGGAAATGGAGAAGCTGCGGATGCTGGACAGCTACCTCGAAATCCCAAAAGCTGATGACAACGAACTCGGACGGCTACTGCTCCGAACCAGTACCTGGATCTTCACACAGGGGTGTAGGGAGTAATGATGAGTATGCCAACCCAGTAGTAATGAAAATAAATCACAGTCTGAGAACAAGAAACACACAACACAAATACACCAATCCACAAAAAAACAGTAAAACATCAAGTTTCCACAAAGTAAACATCAATACATAAGTTCGAAAACTAGTTTACATAAAAATCCTTTGAAACAAGTATATATATTCCAATATTTCTCAGTAAAACTCTCGGTAATATCAGTTTGAACAATGAGGTGGAACATAGTCAAAACTCAGTAAAATATCATCGTACAACCGCCCCTCGGGCCATAATCATCACTTATAAACATTTCCCTTAGCACATCACCATCACTCAGTATCAGCCTCGCGGGCAACCTCACTTTCACTCATGCCTCCCAATCACTCATCACTTGGCACTCGCACTCAGTAGGTACCTGCGCCCACTAGGGGTATGTACAGACTCCGGAGGGGCTCCTACAGCCCAAGCGCTATAAACAAGCCACATCATGGCATAAATCACTCTCAGGCTCTCGGCCTCTCTCGTATCATAACATCGTCACAACATTGGCCCTCGGCCTCACTTAGTCAGACACTCTCAGCATGCCACCCGGGCTATGAATAAAACAGGGTTCTCGACCCAAAATAGTATTTCGTTTCAAGAATAGTAATATTATCAAACAAGAGTGTCAACAATTTCACAAGAAAGACTGAGTGTAAATCATAGTTTCAAAGTGAGGAATATCAGTAAAATAGCCCCCAAAGGGTTAAACAGATCGGCATTAGGCCCCAAACATGGCTTACAACCCAATAATATCAAATCATAGTAGTACTATAGAGAATAAGCTTTAAAAGCCGTTTCGCAACTCAATAGTTGCCTAAGAAGGTACATTTTTCCAAATTTCCAATTCGTGCGCGCCCCACACTTGTCGTCTAGTGTGTGCGTCACTCCAAATCCATGAAAGGATGTAAAGTCCGGGGTTTCGTACCCTCAGGACAGGATTTAAAGACATTACTTACCTCAAACTAGCCCGAAAAGCTACTCTACAACCCGCTTGCCTATCGAATCAACTTCCGAGTGCTCCAAATCTATAAAGATTAGATTTTTCTCATCAATTTATGCTAAGGGAATGAATTCCAATTGAAAAATACCAATTTTAGCACAAAATCCAAAATTAGCCAAAATCGACGGGCCCGCATCCCGAAACTCGACAAACTTTATACCAAATATTTCCTCATCATCTCACGAGTCCGTACATATAAAGAACTCAAAAATCGAAGTTCGTTTGACCCCTCAAATTATCCCTAGAAGGTCTCATAATCTCAAGCCCTAACTTCACTTTTTCTACTGATTTTCATGAATTAAACACTGTTAATTTGGTCCTTAATCACATATAATCGAGTTTTAGGGTCCAAAATCCTTACCTCAACGAAGAACAATGACTTTCTCTCTTCCAAATCGCCTCAAAGCTCTTTTCCCGTTAAAAAATGGTGGGAAAATAGGTTATGGTCATGGAAAGGTTTTAATTTAACTGTCCAGTTATTTCTTCATTGCGAACGCGGCCCACTTCCCGTGTTCGCGAAGAACAAACTCTCAAGGCCTCAATTTACCCTACGCGAACGCACCATCTGGGTCGCATTCGCGATGCCTAACCTGGTTCACCCTCCGCGAATGCGGTCGCCTCTTCGCGATCGCACAAGCCAAATCCCCTGGGGTCCCCAATCCCCTAGTCCTCTTCGCGATCGCATCCCAACAACCGCGAACACACTGCTTCCTCACCCTACACCTACGCGTTTGCATCAGCCCCTTCGCGAATGCGGAGAACGAAATAGCCACCTCCCCATATAAACTTCCGCGAATGCAGGACCCCACCCGCGATCGCGATGACCAAAATATCTGCAACATCACACCAGCAAAAGCAGCCTAAGTACCAAATAACAAAATGATCCGTTAACCGCCCGGAGTCAACCCCGAGCCCCTCGAGACCCCAACCAAATATACCAACACATCATATATGATCATTCAAACTTAGTTTCACTCTCGGAACACCAAAAATAACATCAAAACACCAAAATCACGTCGGATTCAAGCCTAAGAACTTTGAAATTTCTAAATTCCACCAACGATGCCGAAAGTATACGAAACAACTCCGATTGACCTAAAATTTTGCATACATATCCAAAATGACATTAAGAACTTGTTACATCTGTCGGAATTCCATTCCGATCCCGATAGCCTATTTTCCACTGCCAACCGGAAATCGCCAAAAACTAACTTTCGCCAATTCAAGCCTAATTCTACACCGGACATCACAAAAATATTCCGTACACACTCCTAAGTCTCAAATAACCTAATGAAGTTATCCGAGCCATAAAATCCGTATTCCGAGGTCGTTTACTAATAAGTCAACTCTCTGTTGACTTTTCCAACTTTAAGGCTACTTTTAGAGACTAAGTGTCCCAATTCTCACTACAACCATACTGAGCCCACACCATCCAACTTCAACACATCATAAATATACTAAGAAATGCATAACAAAGCAGAAACATGAATAACGAGGCTAATTCTATGGAACGACCGACCGGATCGTTACATCATCTCTATTTTTCCTTCTTTTTTTCCAGATTTTTCTCTCTTTTATCCACCTATTTTTTTTCAATTTCCCCTAGTGGTGTATTTTTTTTTTAGAAAATAAGTGCACCTTTCTTCCATTCATTGGTTCCACTCAAAAGTTACCCCACACTTAGTCCCTTCTTACTTCTTTTAGCGCTCATTTCACAATTAAAGTGCTTTAAGAGGTAAAAGGATCAAAATAATGTCATTTAAAAACAAAAGGGTATAGGCCCGTAATGTGGGTGCCAAATAAAAGTCTTTAGGCTCAAAAGCCTAAAGTCATTTCTCAAACAGAGCATCACCTAAAATTTCGCTTCAACTCACATACCGGGCAAGTTCTAGACTCAATCACAAAAACTTCACCACACATGGAACATGACTCACTAGGGACAGTCCCACTCCGGCTCTCAAGAATTTTAAGTATTTACGGAGCCACAAGATATTAAGCATTAAGCACAAAGTGAACATAAGTCAAGTAAATAAGACATAGGCGTCACAAAACGTGCTATCCAACTAAGCAAGATCAATAATTTCAAATCATTGATAAGATACTACACATGCCAAAGTATAAATGTGCTACTATCAAACAAGTCAAGGGCGCCTAGGTTCAACATTCTTCCTCCTTTTATTCCCTAAATTTCTAATCTACTCTAAAAATAAAAAAACAATTACTACCCGATTCAAAATACATCCCATGGAAAATAACCGAGGCACAAAGAAAAACCACTGGGGATTATTACTACCTAAAGAAAACTAAAGGTCATATTTTTGTATTTTTTATTTTTTTTGTTTAGACTTTAATCCGTCAAGAAAATTGTCTAGGAGATCCATCGTCGGGAAAAGTCCAAATTTTCTGTTTTTTTTTTTCAATTTTCATTTTTTTTCCAAATATTATTTGTTCTTTACATAAAAACTACTACACTAAGAAAGAATACTACAACTAACCTCAGATAGCACAAGAAATCATCCAAACAATCTCCTCACCCTACACTTAAAATTGTGCAATATCATCAATGCACACTGTAAATAACAAAAAGATAAAAAAGACTCCCTGGTAGGCCAAAGGCCGAAGAATTAGCAGCTCACGGCATACTCAAACTCCTCCCATGTATGATCCTTTGTGCGGGCACCCCACACTTAGTTCCAACCACATGGCTCACTTTTGTACACTTCCTATGGCTTTTCTCCCTATGATCAAAATCTAAAAAATAAAACAACACTACAAAAGTAATACAATAAGAAAAGAAAAAAATCAAAAATAAAAGAAAGCACTAAAGTTGGGTTGCCTCCCAACAAGCGCCTAATTTAACGTCCCGGCACGACGTGAACCACTTTTTGCCTCCGCCTCAAACTTATGAATTGAGCCCCTAATTTGGCTTCAAGCTTTCTGTTATGCTCCTGGGACGGTGAGACAAATTTAATTGGGGCATGTAACTAATACCGCATTCTACACTTCTTGGCCTTCGGATGAGGTATGTAATTCTCTCTCTCTGGTACGGCGAATTCAAGAATGTAAGCACCTTTTTCATCGTCCGTTGGCTCCTCCAAAGGCTCGATTGACTCAATTTCTATATCATCATCAAGACACAATGTCGAAAAATGTATGGAATGAGGACCAATACGCCCTATCTTTAGAATTGTATTACTCTTTACATCCCCATATTTACATGCACTAGACACTTCAAATATTGCATTATCTGTTTCCTCACGTGGCTTTAGTGTACTTTTCTCAACATGGGCATTACAAACAAACATATGCTAAAATGACTGGCTCTCCACTTTTAGCTCCTCAATTTGGTGTATAAGCTCCTTTTCAACTTCACACAACTCATTACTATTTTGTTGGGCGGTAGACGCATCAACCTTTGCATTCAATTGAGCCTCTAAGTCGTGAATAATAGTGCCAAATTTATCGATCCCTTGTCCCAGTTTAACTCTTCCTTATATTAAGTCTTTCATCCCATCTGTAATTTTATCACATTGAGCCTCATATATTTCTAATCTTTCAGCTTGTTTTATTAGCAAAGTTTGACTCAAAATCTCCTTTTTGTCAAAAGTTTTCCTCTTGCTGGTACTCGCCCCCTTCATTCAATTCTTCCATATTGGTTTTCATTCTTGTGATTGTTGCCCTCATTCTTTTCATATCTTTTTTTAGTTCATTTTGTTGCTCTGCTACTTGACTTAAAATATCGCTAATATATGCATTAGGTTCCATATCCTGCGCTTCATTGCCCCTATCAAACTCACAATCATCATTAGAAAGATCATAATAAGACCTCAAAAAAGGATACAAATAATTAGGACAACCATCCCAATGACCATCTTGACTACCAAACATATTACAACTATTCCACTCAAAGAATTGAGATTGTGTGCACAACTCGCTCCCGGAAACATTCCGATAATTTTTTCACCAGTGGGGTCTTCCACAATATGGACAAGGATCATCAAAATAAGAATAACCATCATTCGAATAATTTTCATTCAAATATGCCATGTTAAATTAAAAAAATTACTAACAAAACTAAAAAAAGAAAAAAATGAATAAAATAAAAAATAAATGACTAATATAGAAAATAGCTAATTTCTAAGTCTCCGGAAACTGTGCCAAAAACCTATTGCGGCCAAACGCACACGCAAGTATGCGCGGTCGTCAAGTATTAAAGTGACTAAAAGTTGGATGTCGAACCCACGAGGACTTGTGATTTACTATTACCTAAATTGGACTATCCTAACTATCTAAACAAGAATTAAACCTAGAAGTATTGATTCTAAACTAATTAAAATAAAGAAAAACAAATAGTGAACTCTGAACAAAAGGATAGCAGATTTTTATGTTATCAATGCGATGAAAACGATCTAGGGTTATGAGCTATCTAATAATCATATTGTATTCTTCAATTGAATTGACTAATTAAGTTATCTGGTTTATTGGTTGATAAGGTTAATATTGCTCATAAGAATCTGTCGAGTTCTTACTCGCCTATTGAAGCTAACCAAATGCCTTTATGTCTATGGAATTAGAACTAACAATAACGCATTTATAATTCCTGTAAATCAACCAAGCAAGGCAATTAGGTATACGTCTATCCTAACAACGAATCCATTCCCCGATGCCCATGTTCAAGACCTTGCTCTACTCAGTCCTGTGTGCAATATAGAATTTCTAATTTCGAGTTCAACTCTAGATTCATAGATAGTATTCAATTGGTGATCAAGCAATCAAATAATTAAGTGCAAGATTGAATAAATAAACCAATACGATAAATCAAGAAATCTAAATCAATATTCGAATAACAATGGTCATGAAAGAACCACAACCCTAGAACGTGAAGTTTTAGCTCCACATAGACATGGTAGCCAAACAACAAATCATACAAAGAAACATAAAAAACACTAAGTTGCATTTTCGTCCCAAATCGCACTTTTGCCCTCAAATTCGCACATTTTCCTTCAAATTCGCACTTTTGCCTTTTAGTCCGATTTTCGCTACAATTCACACACTTTCGTCCCATCATCCAAATGATTCTTACACATAGAAATACATAAATTAGCAAAAATAATTATATTATACATCTCAAATCTACGAGACATGAGCAAAACGTGAGGCAATATACATCAAAATATGCATACATTAAGCCAAACATCAATATTCATAGTATATGAGTGTTAAATGTTTGATTTATAAAAAACAGGGTTCTATCTAACCCGGTGAAAATTATAAAGATATTTAGGCATAATTTACTCTTGAAAAAATCATGTGCAAGTTAAATCGCCCGTAAGAATATAACTAAATACTCCCTCCGGTCCAAAATAAGTGACTTTTTTGGCTTTTTTTTTTGTGGTCCAAAATAAATTATTTTTTCAAATTTTAAGAATGAATTAACTATTTTTTTCCTACATTGTCATTGGAATAAATAGTGTTGGAGTATGTGTTAGGAGTGTTTATGTGAGATAGTAAAGGTTAATATGATCAATTTCACTGCTAATTAATGCTTAAAGGTGAATTTCTTATTATGTGTGAAAACATCCAGAAAATTAATTATCTTGGACCAGAGGGAGTACTAATTAGCACTTTTTGAATAATGATTGAGGAACATAAATCTATCTAAGAATTTCAATAATTATCTAACATGGTTGCGATTAGCTTTAGAGGAAGAAGAAACGACGTTTGATTTAACGGAAAAGGGTCAATTATATCCATGTACTTACAAATATTGTTTACTTGTATCCTTCGTTATACTATTGAATTATCCATACCCCTACCGTCATATTTTGTAGCAATAATACCCCTAATTTGGATGGAGTACCACGTGGCAGCTTATAATTAACACGCCCCATTTATTTTCCTACCCGATCCGCTACCTACTTAAACCCCTAACCCGACCCAATTAAAACCCACTTACCCACCCTAAAATGTACGAAAACAAACCAAATGGGGCGTTTGTTTTAATAAGAAGCTGCCACGTGGCACTCCATTCAAATTAGAAGTATTATTGCTACAAAATATATCCAATAGTATAACGAAGGGTACAAATAGACAATATTTGAAAGTACAGGGGTATATTGATCCTTTGCCGTTGATTTAATTAGTAGAAAATTTTCATAGCCACATGAATAGAATAAATTAATGCTTTGGATTGGCTTCAACTTTAATTCTAACATTAATCATTCAAAAAAAAATGAATCTCAATTTAGGTCAACCTATTATTTTAAAAAGGTAAACGAGAAAGCACATTTCCCTAGAGAATACTTCGTGTCTTTAATTTATTTTCGTTTTTCGAGAGAGAGGAAGTGCGACTTTAAAGTATAGATTGCAATATTAATAAGGGAAACAAGTTTAAAAATAATTTTGTTTTAAAAAATAAGCAACTATGTACATGCTTGAGAGGTTGTTTACTTAGCGAGAGACCTATAAATTATGACTTTGAAGAGCAATGAGATACTCGCACATAAACTTTTATAAAGCTAAAGTATTAATCTTGACATGGCGTTGCTTAAGCTTAGTTTTGTTATTACTATTCTCATCGTGGCAGTTACTAGTGAGTATCTATCTCTATATATCTTTGCATTGTGCTTTTACTTTATGTATCTTTTTAATAACAAATACGTATATGTCTTTTTAATAACAAATACGTATATGGGTGACTTTTCGCACATATTGCATATGAATCCATGTATTAAAATGCATACATTTGCTTCATTATATGATGTTTAAGTGCTGATTTTTCATATTATGACGGTGATTATTTGATTATGATGTTTATGGTGGTGAAATATTTCAGTCAATATGCCCTGGATCACAAAGAAATATGCTATAGCTACATCAGATGTTGATCATGTTTTCTCGGGGCTAAAGAGGAGACTGCTCACACAGTACACTACTTGTGGTAGAACTTGTGCTTCAGACACCGATTGCAACGACTGCTGGATCTGTTGTGCTTGTCAATTTAGTAGCTTTTGGCATCTACAAGCGTGTGTGGTGGCGTAGTGTCCAGTGAGAGTGAACTCTCTACTACAAGTTACTATTATGTATTAGTGTGTTTGTCATGTGATTTCAGTATTTGTTTGGGTTTTCTTATTTCCTCGTCTTTTATATTTTGTAAAAGTAATAAGAAAAAGTCATAAATTTAATTTGTAGTAGTTGTATCAATAATCATCCATTTACTAAATTTATTTATCAGTTTATCGTTTATGTAACCTATACGTTAAGTTCCTTCTTCTTTTTTATTTTTTTATATTCTTCAACCTTCAACTTTTTCTAACGTATTCTTTCTTTTTAACTATTTATGATGGGATCTTTTTTCTTTTTTTTTCTTTTTTTGTGCTCTTGAGAAATTAAATCTCTGCACTAGGGAAGGAAAGATGAAAAGAAACCAAATATGTAGAGGAAGTGAATTTTAAGTACTCACATGTGACCACCCAAGAATGTGGTGCAGTAGATGAGACTGCTTCTTCCTTGATCGAAGGTCTCGAGTTCGAGCCCCGGATATTAAAAAATTCTTGGTAGGACGCGCTTCCCCCCGAATGGGGCCCTACGCGGCACGAATCCGAATATAATCGGCTCCAATGCGAGTACCGGACACCAGGTGAAAAACCAAAAAACAAAAGTACTCACATGTGATTTTTAAAATAAAAATATATAAACTGAAAACTTCTCAACCTATCTAGTATTTATTAATGTTGTCTTATTATTTTCTTTTAAATTGCTATTTATCTACTTAATCACGTAATTAGGCTCGTAATTAACGTATTCAAAGTTTTAAAATTTATGAGGTTTTACAATTCTATTCTACTACCCTGGTTAATCTAAAAGAAACATACCCCTGATCTTTGATTGGCGATAGAATACCAATTATTAGCCAACAATTTCCATATATACCATGTCATTAAACAACAACAACAACAACAACAACAACTACCCAGTATAATCCCATCAAATGAGATCTGAAGAGGGTAGGATGTACGCAACCTTACCCCTGCCCTGAAGGGTAGGGAGATTGTTTGTGATTGACCATCGGCTAAAGAAAATGAAGGAAGCCCTGATAACAAGTGATAGCAAGACAAATAGTTAGCGAACTAAATCGGAGATAACAACACAGAATATGGAAGATATACCAATAACAAGTAATAGCAAGAAAGTATATTTAGACAGATAAGTCTAGGGCAGCACACGAGAATATGATGAAATCCTGCTAGCAAATTATGGAATTACCGAAGGTAAGTAGTAACAGAACACGACACGCACTAAAGGAAAAAAAGCGTACCCTACTAGCACTAATACTATCGAACCGTGGAAGACACGGGGAAACTCAGGATTACCTACTAACCTTCCACCCTAATCTTCTACCTCCACACCCTTCTATCTAGGGTCATGTCCTCGGCCAGCTCAAGTTGCGCCATGTCCCGCCTGATCACTTCCCCCGAAGACTTCTTAGGTCGACCTCTACCACTCCTATCACCTCCCAAGGCCAACCTCTCACATCTTCTAACTGGGGCATATGTGCTTCTCCTCTTAACATGTCCAAACCATCTCAACCTCGCCTCACGCATCTTTACCTCCACAGGGGCCACTCCTTGTCCCGAATAACTTCATTCCTAATTCTATCCAATCTAGTATGCCCACACGTCCATCTCCACATCCTCATTTTCGCTAGTTTCATACGCTGGACATGAGACTCTTTGACTGGCCAACACTCTGCCCCATACCATGTCATTAAACATTATATAATATTCTTCAGGTAACCTTGATCATAAAATACCAATAAAAACGAGACAGAGCAAAAAATATGTAATTCCCTTTTGTTTTTCCAATTAATTATTTACACTCGATTGAATTCCAGGTAACATCGATCGATCGTGCTCTCCCCGATTTGGCATATTTAGATGAAAATATATAAATAGATATGTCACTTATTGTATAGTTTGTGTGGTTAAAAAGAATATATTTCAACCTTGAGTTCATGTTGCTATGAAAAAAAAATATATCGGAGTTCACGTTGAGTAATATGCTATGGTGCTACAAAAGAGAAATAAATGTATCTGTTTTCATATGTATTTTCTAAAAATAATCCGTACTTGTAATATCTTTTCATCGTAGCTTGCAATATAAACAACTGAGAAAGTAGCTAGTTTTTTTACTTAAAAAAAAAAGTAATTAGTTCACTCATTGAATCACGTGCAAAACGCGTGCCGGCGCATATGTACTGTATATGTTATGGATTTATACATGCCTAATAACTCAGGCTCACACTCTAATATGTGCCGAAAATCTAGTAAATAAATATAAATAATAAATTTTGAGACCCAATAAAACATTAAATTTGATGTCCAACACTGGAATGCAACCACTTTTGGTAATATTTTTAAATAAAAACGAACTCTTTTTAATCGAATAGCGGGCATACAACGATCAATACATTACCTTACACTATTTCCTATAAAGTCTTGAAAAAGACTTGATTAACGACTTTAATTATATTCTAAAACTGGAGGAAGATTTTTGGAGACTAAAGTCGCGCATAAATTGGCTTAATAATGGTGATGCAAATACAAGATTTTTCCATCTTACTACTCTCCATCGAAGACGAAAAAATAAAATCAACGCTTTACAAGATGACTCAGGGAATTGGCATTTTGACTCTGAATACATCCATTCTACAGTTTTGAACTATTATGCCAGCTTGTTCACCACCTCCTGTGTTCAGTCCCTCAACAATATTTCACAAACAACTATGGAATTTTGTCTCCTTTCATGGTAAACGATCTAATCAAACCACTCACTACTTTTGAAATTGTGGATTTCATTAACTCTTTTAAACCTTTTAAGGCCCCTGGGCCAGATGGCCTTCACCCACATTTTTATCAACATTACTGGTCTGAGGTGCAGGAATCAATATTCAATTTATGTCATGAGACATTTACTACACAGACTGTCCCTGTGGATATCAATAAAACATATTTATGTCTAATACCAAAGATACAGACTGCTTCCATGCTAACTTATTATCTCCCTATTAGCCTTTGCAATACTATTTATAAGGTAATTACTAAAATAATCGTCAATCGTATCAAGCCTTTTCTACCAAGTATAATAGGACCGACTCAATCCAGTTTCCTTAAATCCAAGAGGGCGACTGATAACGCTATTATTGTCCAAGAGATACTAAAACACTTTTGTCAGAAAAAGGGGAAACGTGGTCTTGCTTTAATTAAATTAGACCTCAAAAAGGTCTTTGATCGAATGGAATAGTCTTTTGTATGAAGTGCACTCCTATTTTTCCACTTTCCACAGTCTCTCATTAACCTTATAATGTCATGCATTTCTACTTCATCCATCCCCATCCTTGTCAATGGCTCGCCCACTCCGTACTTTACTCCATCGTGTGGCCTTAGACAAGGAGATCCTTTATCTACGTACCTCTTTCTACTTTGCATGAAAATGCTATCAAAAAGTATTCACGTTGTAGTTGACTATAATACTTGGGATCCAATTAAACTGTCTAACAACGGACCTCCAATTTCTCACTTATTGTTCGCTGACGACATAATACTTACTACAAAATTAATACCAAATCTTGTTACGCCATAATTGATCATCTTAATTTCTTCACCACTCACTCCGGCCAAAATATTAACTTCCAAAAGTCTAAAATCCTTTTTTCGAAAAACACAACAGTCATAGATAAAACTTTTGTACTCTCCTCCTTCAATATGAAGGAGGGCTCTACCTTTGAAATTTTTTTGGGATTTCCTATATCACCATAACGACCCAGTCCAAGGGAGTATCAATTTCTAATTGGCAATTTTAAAACACGCATGGCCGGTTGGAAGACCAAATTCCTCTCCAAAGATGGAAGAATTATCTTGATAAAATCCACCCTCAATTCTCTTCCAAATCATGTCATGCAGCTTACAAAATTGCCTTCAAGTATCCTCCATAGATTAGATCAATACCAAAAAAAAAAAATTATGGGGTTCTACAACTTCCATTAAAAAATTACATCTTATTAGTTGGGATCGTATTACAACCCCAAAACATATGGGGAGTCTGGATATTCCTAATCTCACGATAAAAAATAAATCTTTACTTGCTTGCACCGCATGGAGACTTTTCCAAAATACAAATTCCTTTTGGGCCTCTGTTTTGCTTTCTAAATATGCACATACTACCTCACCACGCACCACTCAATCAACTACTTGGAGAAATATACTACAAGGATGGCACTATTGCCAAGAGGGTATCTTATGGAGGCCGGTGAATGGTAACAATGTTAACTTTTGGCATGACGCTTGGTTTAAACCAAATACCACCCTAAGGAAATTACTTCATGGTCCATTACTCGAACATGAAAATAGTGCAACTGTCTATTCTCAGCGCACGAATGGTTCTTGGAACTTCTCTTCCCTTTCATATACCATTCCGGATTCTATCTTACAAACTTTAATTAGCACATACTTTCCCCAAAACAAAGGAGCTTATGATCGTATTATATGGGGGCTGACACAAGATGGAAAATTCACTGTACAATCCCTCTACAATTCATTAAATAATTCTAACACACACTACTCTTAACATATGCAAAATTTCACATGGTTGTGGAAGTTAAAGTTGCCTCCTAAAATTTCTCACTTCCTTTGGCTATTCCTCCATAATAGACTTCCAACAGCCTCTTATCTTCATCACCTCAATATCGTGCCCTCAATGAATTGCTCAGTATGTACTTCCACTATTGAAACATCAACTCACATATTCTTCAAATGCCATGTAGCCACTACCCTCTGGAATCAACTACACATAAACATACCACAACCTCCTACGACATATTTCCAAGCCAGCGAATGGCTCCATTCTTTCATCACAACAACACAGAGCTCAACACAAAGTCCACCGGATCAACCCCTACCGCTACCAACCTTAATCCCTTTCACTCTTTGGCACTAGTGAAAAAATCGTAATAATAACACTTTCAATCATAAGTATGGCTATGTCCCCTTGCAATCCCTTCTGAATTCCGTACAGGAATTTCTATATCTTGGTCCCAGCCACTCAGGGTCACAAGTTCCTAAAATCCCAATGTACATCAAATGGCAGCCTCCATCTTCACCCTTACTTAAACTAAATACTGATGGAGCTACCACTTTGCATTCGCAACTATCAGGACATGGCGGCATAATTAGAGACTCCCTTGGAAACTGGTATTTTCAGGGACAATCTATGGTACAACTCCAATTCAAATTGAACTTCTAGCTTTATTACATAGTCTGCAGATTGCTCTTGCACACAGGTTTACACCCCTGGAAGTGGAAGTGGACTCCAGTGAAGTCATCACCTTACTGCAAAATCCTAACGATGTTCACTTTGGTTTAATAACTTAGTGCAGGTGCGTCCTCGTTCAACTGGGTAATCCTCAAGTTAAACACCTCTATAGGGAGCAGAACAAAGTTGCAGACAGCCTGGCTCACCACCTTTTGAAGACATCTTCCACAATCTGCAGCACACTATATTATGAAGTACCTGATTTTGTCACAACACAGCTTCATGTTGACCAAATGGGTGAAGGCTCCCAAAGGAATATCTCACCGGCTTTCGTGGGACGCCCAGCACACTCCTTTTGTCTCTTGCACGGCCATCATGATGCAACCATGCAACAAAATGTGGTAGAAAGCACACTAGTAAATCTCTCAGCTTTGCTCCCTATGTTTTTGGCTGGATAAGTATCCTATGTAATATTTAATAGGTAGTATTTAATATGTTGTAATATGTGTGAATTATGCACCTTTCTTTAATGAATATTATCTTTCATTACCAAAAAAAAAAAAGTACTCACATGTGATTTTTAAAATAAAAATATATAAACTGAAAACTTCTCAACCTATCTAGTATTTATTAATGTTGTCTTATTATTTTCTTTTAAATTGCTATTTATTTACTTAATCACGTAATTAGGCTCATAATTAACGTATTCAAAGTTTTAAAATTTATGAGGTTTTACAATTCTATTCTACTACCTTGGTTAATCTAAAAGAAACACACCCTTGATCTGTGATTGGCGATAGAATACTAATTATTAGCCAACAATTTCCATATATACCATGCCATTAAATAAAACAACAACAACAACAACAACAACTACCCAGTATAATCCCACCAAGTGAGGTCTGGGGAGGGTAGGATATACGCAACCTTACCCCTGCCCTGGAAGGGTAGGGAGGTTGTTTCCGATTGACCCTCGGCTAATGAAAATGAAGGAAGCCCTGATAACAAGTGATATCAAGACAAATAGTTAGAGAACTAAATTGGAGATAACAACACAGAATATTGAAGGAGTACCAATAGCAAGTAATAGCAAGAAAGTACATTTAGACAGATAAGTCTAGGGCAGCACATGAGAATATCATGAAATCCTTCTAGCAAACTATGGAATTACCGAAGGTAAGTAGTAACAGAACACAACACGCAACTATAGCAAATGTCACGACCCGAATTAACCCTCTGAACGGGCTCGCGACGGCACCTAGTCCCTATGACTAGGTAAGCCTAAAACATGCGGAAAATAAGCCAAAAGCAGTAATAAAACATTAAGTTATAATAATAGCTATAAAACTTAAGCCGCTCGGTATTTACAGCTTTCCTTTACCCCAAAACCCAGAACATCACAAAGTCACAAGCTTTAAACCTATAGCTCTATACAACGGAGTTTAAGAAGAATATCTTTATCTATGAACTATATCTATACTAGAGTGGGAAGGGGACTCGGAAGGTTCTGCGGACGCGGCAGAAATACCTCACGGTCTCCTAGCAGCAACTGCGATTCTCCTAGCTGGAACGCTGTGTACTGGTACCTGGATCTGCACATGGGGAAAACATGCGTAGAAAGGGCGTGAGTACTCCACATTCGGTACTCAGTAAGTGCCAAGCCTAACCCCAGTCAAGTAGTGACGAGGTCAGGTTGAGGCTCTACTGAGTTTGAAACAAAATAAGACAGTTATAAGATTGTACAGCGAAAAATCAATGGAAATAATGATAAGCAGATATTTAGTAAAAACTAGAAGAAATGAGTAAAAGAAACTCCTAGCTCAGCACAACATATAACTCAACAGAAATCATGCGATGCAATACAGGGAAAAACTCCCGGATCTCGGTCTGTAGTCCCAATTTAAATATGCAATGCAGTACAGGGGGAAAGCTCCCGGATCTCAGTCCGTAGTCCCAATTTAAATATGCTATGCAGTGCAGGGGAAAAGCTCCCGGATCTCTGTCCGTAGCCCCAATTTAAATATGCAATGCCGAATGGATGTCGGATGCAACGTAATTAAACAGTTTAGGAAGGATAGTAGACAATAATAGGGTAGGACTACCTAAGCATGGCTCAATCAATAGCAAATAAGTGGAAAAGATCAGGTAAAACAAGTAGACATGTTTAAATCAAAGGTTAACTACTCCGTTTAAATAGTAAGCAGTAATATAGGAATGAAAATGAGATACGCAATGGTAAGAACAATGGAATTCTTGTAAAAAATGACTCGTGCACGCACTCGTCACCTCACGTACACGGGATCCTCATAGTAAAAATCAGTTAAAATGCCTAAGGGAAAATCCCCAACACAGAGTTAGGCAAGCCACTTACCTCGACTGCGCAAATCAACTCTGTACCACGCTCTTGCCACGAGTATCCGACTCCGGGCGGCCCAAATCTAATAAATTCGATTGCATAATGTAAATAACACTTTAAGGGAACATATTAGCTAATTAATTCGAAGCTAATACGCGAAATTAGGAGATTCGCCCAAAAAGTCCCCCAGACCCACATCTCGGATCGGGTAAAAATTATATTTTACGAACCCCCATTCACTCACGAGTCTAACCATATTAGAATCTCTCAAAATCGGAGGTCAAACACCCAATCAAAACTCAACAATTTGGTCTATGAAGTTCTTCCCCATTTTTCTCATTTTCTACCCACAATTTTCGAATTTTTAAGGTTGAATTTAATATTAGAATTAAGGAATTTGAACTATATAGGTTAGAAATCACTTACCCAATCACCCAAGTGCAAGTACCTTAAAGAATTGCCTCCCTCGAGCTCCCAAAATCGAAAATGGTAAAAAATAGATTAAACCCTCAGAATTGGATTTTTAAAAGACTGCCCAGATGTTGCCTTATGCGATCGCGGACAATGAGTCGCGATCGCGGAGGCTTAAGGAACACGCGCCAGGAAAACCTTCTACGCGATCGCGGACCATGCAAACCCAGACCTATGCGATCGTGTGTGGGACCTCGAATTCGCACAGAACAATTAACGAAAACCCCTCAGACCACGGCATACTATGCGATCGCGACTTAGGGGCTGCGATCGCGAAGACTGAACTCCCAACAAGTTGCGATCGCGGGCCACATCATGCGATCGCAGAGAACAATACTCAGGCCTCCCCTAATTACCTTATGCGATCGTGATCCTATTCCTGCTATCGCAGAGAAGAGAAGACTGTTGTAGAAAATCCAGCAACATCAGCAAAGGCCTTTTGGCCAAAAGTGTCCGTTTGAACACCCGTAGCACACCCGAGGCCCCCGGGACCTCAACCAAAACCACCAACCGACCCTAATACCTCATTCAAACTTGGTCGAACCTTAAAAACACATCTCGTAACACCAAAATCATCAAAACATGCATAGATTCAAGCCTAAGAACTTATATTTCTAAAATCCACATTCGACGCCGAAACACGTCTAAACTCATCCGAATGACCCCAAATGTTTCACACAAGTCATATATGACATTACGGACTTGCTGTCGCTTTCGGAATTCCATTTCGAGTCTGATATCAACATCTCACCTATCGGCCGAAATCGCCGAAATTCTAACTTTCGCCAATTCAAGCCTAAGTCTACAACCGATCTCGAAAACACATTCCGAACACGCTCCTAACCTTGAAGTCACCCAAATGAGCTAACGGAGTCGACGGAATTCCATTCCGGATCCGTCTTCACACAGTTCTAGCTACGGCCTGATTTCAAAAGTAAAAATCCACATTTAAGGACTAAGTGTCCAAAATCACTCTGAATTTCACCACTCGACGCTCCAACAAGTTTCAATAACATAATTAGGCATGGGAGAATCAGTTATTAGGGGATCGGGGCGCTAACTCTCAAAAGGACTGACTGAGTCGTTACAGCAAACTAAAGGAAAAAAAAAGCGTACCATACTAGCACTAATACTATCGAACTATGGAAGACACGGGGAAACTCACGACTACCTACTAACCTTCCACCCTAACCTTCCGCCTTCACACCCTTCTATGTAGGGTCATTTCCTCAGTCAGCTCAAGCTGTGAGGTCCAGCCTAATCACTTCCCCCCAAGACTTCTTAGGTCTACCTCTACCCCTCATCTTACCTCCCAAGGCCAACCTCTCACATCTCCTGACTGGGGCGTCTGTGCTTCTCCTCTTAACATGTCCAAACCATCTCAACCTCGCCTCACACATCTTTACCTCCACAGGGGCCACTCCCACCTTATCCCGAATAACTTCATTCCTAATTTTATCCAATCTAGTATGCTCACACATCCATCTCAACATCCTCATTTCCGCTACTTTCATACGCCGGACATGAGATTCTTTGATTGGCCAACGCTCTGCCTCATACCATGTCATTAAATATTATATAATATTCTTGAGGTAACCTTGATCATAAAATACCAATAAAAACGAGAGAGAGCAAAAAATATGTAATTCCCTTTGGTTTTTCCAATTACTTATTTACACTCGATTAAATTCCAGGTAACATCGATTGGTGCTCTCCCAGATTTGGCATATTTAGATGAAAATATATAAATAGATCTGTCATTATTGTATAGTTTGTGTGGTTAAAAAGAATATATTTCAACCAAATATACATTGGAGTTCACGTTGAGTAATAATATGCTATGGTGCTACAAGAGAAATAAATGTATCTGTTTTCACATGTATTTTCTAAAAATAATCTGAACTTGTAATATCTTTTCATCGTAGCTTGCAATATAAACAACTGAGACAGTAGTTAGTTTTTATATAAATAAATAAAAACAAGTAATTAGTTCATTCATTAAATCACGTGCAAAATGCGTGCCGGCGCATATTCTCTTATATTATAAGCAACAATGGGGCATCAACAACTATCTGTGTCATCAACATGGCTGCTTCAAATTCAAAGGATAATCAAGTTTTTAAAGCTAAAATGGGACATCATGGTTGGTCAAAAAAGGAATATAACTTTAGATACAGTACATGACCAAATTGCCCATTTGATTATCTCACCATTCATAGCTATTCAACAGCCACAACTTTTTGATGCTCTATGTGGCTTGATGAAACTGAAGGGCCTTCTGTTCTTTTACTTTTTGTCTTTTCTCTCCATCAGCTAAGGGTCATTAACTCTCTCTCTTTCTAATATTACTCACAAAAAGCCTCTAATGGATCCTCAAAAATGTAGTTTTCACTTCTTCTCTTCTTTCGGCTTCTTTTTAAAGTTAAGATTTTACATCAAAACTACTAGTTTATAACATAATAGAGCTTAATCTAAATAGGGCGTGCTACTATTTGAAATTCTAAAAGAATAAAATATATGTATATATATATATATATATATATACTTGGTGTTAACAGTTGAAATAACTTTTTGTGGTATTATCTGTTGCTAAAGCCTATATAGATTGTATAACAGAGCTTAATCTAAATAGGGCGTGCTACTATTTGAAATTCTAAAAGACTAATATATATATATATATATATAGTTGAAATAATTTTTTGTGGTATTACCTGTTGCCAAAGCTTATATAGATGGTACATTTGACTGGGCATGGAGTTTAAGAAAAGAAAGAAAACTTTTAAATTTGTGGTGTAAAATGATGCATATAAATTGTGTGGCTATAAATCATTACATAAAGGTAAATTGTTTCTAAATAAGAACACGAGTCATTCTTTTTGACACAGACTAAAAAGAAATATGTTCACATAAATTGAAACGAAAGGAGTCTATGGTTTTCTTTTCTCTCACGTCTCACCCACACAGCCACACCATACGTGCGTTTGCAGACACTGAAGAGCCAAGGCCGAAGTTGACTAAATATTGAATTTTGAGGTCACCTTTCTCATTTAATCTTTTAATTTATAATTGTATAATTTGAATTAGTATGATGTATTGCATATTCAAGACCTTTTTTCTTGAAGAGGCATTATATAGAGTCGAGAAGATATCAAAAGCTAAAGCATCTTTTGATTACCGTCTATCTACTTTATTTGAATGATTATTTTTATGTTGAGTGTTTTCTACAAGCTCTACTTATAGGCTTAATGTCATAACCGAAAATACGAAAACCAATCCGATTAATCAGAAATCGAACATAAACAATCCAATTCAATATGAAATTATTTTGATTGAATTTGGATTGTAATTCTTCAATTCGAAAACCAAAAGTTCAAACAGCAATTTCATATTTAATCCGCAATTTCATATTCAATTCGAACTGCCCGAACGCCGACCTCTAAATGTAAGGGAATTACATCGATAAATCTAAAGGAGCTAGAAATTTGGAAGCTGTATAAACTCGATTTAAGTACTTTCCAGCTTTTCCGTTATGGTTTAGTTTATGGCTCTAATAATAGACAATGTGGCATCTAAAGTTTAAGATGTAACACTCAAAGTTAAATCTAAGATTTGGAGGAATTGAGTGCTTTCATTCGTAAAACTGTGCATAGAGAATGGTCATCGATTAAGGTAATTCCATATATGCACATTTGAAAATAAGAATAAATATTATTTGAAGTTTGAGTTAATTATCCGCTCGGATCTGAAGTAGTTCAATCTCTTTAATGCAACTTCAAAAATCAAATATGAATTTCTTATATATTTAAAATGCAACTTCAAGAATTCGAATCTTAAGTAGTTCAATTTATTGTATGCAACTTCATATTTTGAATCTTAAATTCTGAAATATGAACTTATTTTTCGATTTCAACAATCCAATATACGATTCAACGCCCAAATCTACTTTAAATGAGCTCAATTTTGAAACATAACTTTCAAATATCATATATAACAAATCTCGATCATCAAATTGTCGTAATAAAAATAAATTTTGACAAATCCATCTTGCAACTAAAAAGAAGAAAAAGAAGCTAAGTACAATGAAGAAGGAAACAAAATTAAAGAAAAAGAGAAAAATGTATGTATTTGAAGTTATTGGGTATCGGTTAAACTTTTTTCTTAAAAGTGAGTATAAATTAAACGAATACAAAAATTGAGCTCCACATAAATTTTGCCTTTGACTATGGTTGTTGGCCCCGGGCACAGCCCTGGCTAATTGTAACTAGTGTACTGTATATGTTATGGATCTACACATGCCTAATAACTTAGGCTCACACTCTAATATGTGCCGAAAAATCTAGTACATAAATACAAATAATAGATTTTGAGATCCAATAAATTATTAAATAATGTGTGATCAAATTCTAAACTCAAACTCATAATGTTCAATATTTTGAATCGATTTTTAACTAGATATTCTTTTTATATATTTTCAACAGCAATCGCAAGAACTTAAAGTCAAATTTTTTAACTGTATGGGTCAAAATCTATTTCTAGTCGGAATGGTATTAGTAAATATTTCTACGCCGCCACGTGCCGAACTGATCTAATTAACAACGAAAGTCGTGGTCGAAGAGTCACCAAAGACTGAAGTCCAGGAGTTGCCAAAGATCGAGGCTGAAGTCGAGTACCTTTGACAGAGTTATAAGGCAAGTTTCAAGATAGGACATTAAAAGAATATTCTAGTTGATATTCTCTGTATTTGTACTATTAGAATTTTTAGGAACGTGTTCCCTTAAATAGAAAGAGACACACATGTGATATTACTTTGCAAAATATACTTTGACTGTAAAGAGAGAATCTCGTCTTATTATAAACCTACAAAAATAACTTTTTCACTGAGTCTTATCCACTTTTCCACAGATCCGAGGATAACTCGGATATTTAAAGACTTGTCCATCATTCACCATTATCAGAAAGAACATCTGTTGATTTCATCCATTTTCGGGTGACTCATTCGTTCTATTTACATAAATATCATTTATTTCTATTCCTCGTTATTTAAAGCTACGTTATTTCTCAGGGTTCTTAAATATTGGCCATTGTGTACATTCATTGCTTTTGGAAGAAATATGCGTATTATTTATCACACAACCAGAAATTTCGTGTTTGGGATATTATTATTAACTAAGACTAACTCTCATTTGTATAAATTTAATTAGTTGAACCAAGATCTATATTTTTTGGTCAAAATTTAGTGTCGTATGTGAGGATTTCTTTGTTAAATTTTTAGTTTTCTCTTGATCTATAACTAACGCAAGTCAGTAACCTCGCAAACCCCAAGTTCTTCTTTCCGTACAAAAACCTACATGGCAGGTAACCAAGGAGAAAGGACACAATTAACAAGTGATTCCTTAGCAACCTCATGAACGCTATCAACGAGAGTTGCGAAACAGTAGGCAAGGACATGACGCCCAATGCTTCTCCCAGGCTCGAGAAATCACCACCCCCACTGCAGTATAGCAAATCCTAGTAGAAAAGGGACATCCACGTACGTAGAATAAGGGACGCCCTCAACTGTGTAAAAACTCCTTGAAGCATGATTGACTGACACGCTAGTAAGCGTCCTGAACAAACCCTCTTCAGGCATGAGTATAGAAACCGCAAGAGCATGCATGGTATAACAAATAGGCGGGCAGTGCAACTGACCAACCCTCCGAGGAATGGTATAACCCACAATATTACTAGCAGTGCAGGTGACAGCGCATCAACTTTCTATCTTCATCCATGGATCCTTTATTCATACTTATTCAATTGGAAGTATTTATTGAATTCCAAAAGTATGTTTCGCAATTTCATAATCTAATTTTTCAATGTCTAAGTGACATTTGGATACAAATCACGAGAAGTGTATTTGTTCTCGAATCTTTAATTGAGAGGAAAATGATTAAATTCTTTTAAGAAATAATGTTTTTGTCCGTTCTAAAAAGGATGGAAGAGATGGCGAATGAAAAAAAAACACTCTGAGAGCGGATGAAAGAACACCAAGAACAAGTCGACAAGATACCGGTCGCTCCTAAGCTGTTGCAAACACGGGACACCGACAGGTTCGTAAAGCAGTCGTACATCGATGACGCAGCCCCACATGCCATATCAAAGACCTTCAAAATGCCGCCCTACCTCAGGATATACGACTGAACGACCGATCTTGAGGATCATATTACCCATTACATCACCGACGTGAAAGGAAATGACCTCGCCAAGGAACAAGTGTCCTCTATTTTGTTGAAGAAGTTTGGTGAAACCCTTATGGGAGGGGCACTAACATGGTATTCATATTTGTGACGACCCAAAGGGTCATTCCTTGATTTAGGGCTTTATTCCATGCTCATTAGCCTTAAAAATATTAGAATTTTCCTCGATTTGCGTACGCAGTCCGGGCGTAATTCCGAAAAGTATTTATGTGAAAAATAGAAGAAATAATGATTTTGAAAAATAAAATGATTTTAGTTGACTTTGGTCAACATATTGAGTAAACATACCCGGACCCGTGTTCCGACGGTCCTGGTGAATCCGTAGTAAAATATGGGATCTGGGCGTTTTCCCAGAATCGAATTCCGAGGTCCATAGCCCGAGAAACGAATTTTTACTAAAATTGAATTTCAAAAAAGTCTATGGTTTTAAAGTATGTGTCTAATGCTTAATCTTGATGGTATCGGGCCCGTATTTTGGTCCCGGAGCCTGGTACAAATTCATTATAATATATAAACCATGTGTTTAAAAATTAGTGACAATCGGAGTTTAAATGACGTGAATTGGACCATCGGTTGAGAAAATAGAAGCTTTAAAGTGTTCTTGTGAATTTCATTGATTTTGATGCTAAATCCGTAGTTTTAGGTGTTATTTTAGCGATTTGACCACACAGGCAAGTTCGTATGATGTTTTCAGACTTGTGTGCATGTTTGGTTTGGAGCCCGAGGGCTCGGGTGAGTTGGGATAGGCTTCGGGGTGTTTTGGACTAAGACTTTCTCATGTTTTTGTTATTGCTGGTGCACATGAATCTTGTGCTTCGTGATCACGAAGTGTAATTCAGCCTGAGGGAATTTTCTTCTTCACAAACGTGGAAGACTGGTCGCGAACGCGAAGTTCTGGGGGGTGGTACCCTTCGCGAACGCGGTTAGTCTCACGCGAACACGATGGTCAAGGGACCTGGGGGAGGGGAGTCTGGTTCCTCTACGCGAACGCGACCAAAGGGTCACGAACGCGAAGGCTTGGGGGGAGGTTCCTTACGCGAACCCGTGGAAGGACTCGCGAACGCGTAGGTTATTCAAGACACTGCTTCGCGATCGTGACAGGCCTCTCGCGAACGCGATAAAGGCTTTGTCCAATGTTTTAAAACAGAACCAAAAACGGGGATTCGACCAAGCATTCATATTTCTTCCATACAACTCGACTTTGGGAGATTTTTGAAGTAGGAATTCAACACCAAATCATAGGTTCATGTTCTTAAACTCATTTCCTTCAATTTCGATCAACACCCATTAGATTTCTAGGCCTAAATCTTGTTCTTTAAAGGTAGAAATTAGGGAATTTAGGAGAATCAAGGATTTTATAAATTTGGGAATTTAGACCTCGATTTGGGGTCGAATTCCAGAACTAATTACATATTCGGGCTCGAGGGTGAATGGGTAATCGGGTTTTGGTCCAAATTTCGTATTTTGACCAAACGGGTCCAGGGTCGATTTTTTATATTTTTGGAAAATATGGGAAATCAATAGAATTATTCATTTAATTAGATTCCTTTAGGAATAATTGATGTTATTAAATTGATATTGTCTAGATACGAGTAGTTCGGAGGTGGAAAATAGAGGAAAGGCAATAGGTGAGCCTTGAGTTGGCCGTCGGACCGAGGTAAGTGTTTGGTCTAACTTCGACTTGAGGGATTAGGATCTCCGACTTATGTGTTATATGAAAATTCATATGTGTGATGTATAAGTGAGGTGACGAGCACCTATGCGCTATCAAGTTATCTGTTTAGCATGTTCCCTTCCCTGTCCCCAATTTATTACCTTCCTGCCTTAGTTGCTTCATGCTTATTGATTCTTCTATATCTAATTGCTTCATGTTAGGTGTTTTTTCTTAATTGAACTATTATTTGTTTTTTTCCGTGTTTTCACTGTGTTACATTATTGGGTTAAACTGGCTTGTCGGTGTTTCATAGCATATTTCGGTTGGTCTCGTTGTGTAGTACAAATTGGTGAAGTTCCTTAATTGTGCATCTTTCCGTTTACATTTGTTGAGACATAAATATTGTGAAGGATTTTGATCTGAATTGTGAAACCCTTACTATAAACGGTGAAATGTGATTGTCTGGTGGATCTGGTTGTACGCCGCAACAGGAGGAATAAGGTTGATGCCAACACCTACAAGCCTGTCACAATACATTCTCAAGTGCACCTTCGGATCTCCAGTCCCGTCGAACATTTCGAACTTAGGAGGTTTGTAACCCTCTGGCAGTTCTACATCAGGCTGAATGCACAAATTTTCATAATTTAAAGCCATTAAGTTTCTTGAGTTCTTCCGCCATGTTCTTGATAAGCAAGTCCTTCTTGGCGGATTCAGGTATGTATAGGGTCTGTTGTGGGATGTGGGGTAAGGTTTCCACGTATATAGGATTGCTTTGATGGACTCCGGGAATCTGGGCCTAATGATCGTTGGTTGAGTTTTGGGGATCAGGGGTAGGTTGTGGTGCGTTATGAGGAGTATGATAGGTGGTGGTTTGTGGATACTGAGTTGGATGGTGATGGTGTTGTGGATGGGTAGGTACTGGAGGGGGATTAGGGTTTTGAGGGGGTGTGGAGTATTGATGAGGTATGGGAGGATTTTGCGGATTTGATTTTGTTTGTTTGGGGAGGTGCTGGGTTTTGGGCATTTTGTTGGTTAATGTCGAGAAAGTTTAGGGTGAGGGAAAGGTTTTCCATGTTCCGGACCTGCTCAAGCTCCCCTTGTAGCTCCAGTATTTTTTGTTCCAAACATAAGATCAAATCGTTCTCCACCGGAGAACTCCGACCATCTGAAGTTTCAATTTTCTCTACATGGATAGCATTGTCTTTCCTGATACCGCTCATATCGTCCATTTTGGCTTTTCCTTTGTTCTTGGGATCACTTGGTGGGGGAGGTGGTGGAGGACCTCTAGATTTGGTGTGATATGCCGATGATGTCAGTATGCACGAACCAACCTTGGGGAATGAGAATAAACAAAAGACAAGAAAAAGAAAAGTTAACCAAGTCAGTAAGAAGTATTAAAGGGATGTTTACGATATTTAAACATGTATTGCAAAATTATGTAATAAATTCGCGTCCTAATTTGAGGGACCTTGTTGTGCACGAGGTAGTTCTAAGAAACATATAGATTTGGAGAAAAATGATGCCAATAATTGCGTCATTTCATTAATGCGAAAATAAGCCAAATCCTTACTAAAACGACAATATAGAGAAAAAGGTCACTAATGGCATTTGCCTTATTACAATCAAAATCTAATCGTATCTAGAAAGCAGTAAAACATTATTTCCTAATCTATTTGGCCCTAAAGGAACCTTCTCCATGCTTGGCTTTCTTGGATCCATCAATCAAGTTCCCAAGGTCACGCATATCCAATAGTAGATAAGCCCTTGCTAGATGCCCTCCCTCATTGCCTTCCGCATTCTTACAATCCGAGAGCCTTTTCCTCATCTTCCCCTCAAGTTCCATTAACCCTTGCTCCAAATATTCCAATATTTCTGTTGATTTAGTAGCAATTTCTTTCCATTCATTGATTGCTTCAAAATCCACTTTGTGTTGTTCCAAATGCCTAGCTTCATACTCGAAGAACCTTTTACGCAGCATCCTATACTTGACTTGTGCTTCAGCAGCGTCGTCTATAACCCTGTTTTTCAGATTAATCCATGGCTTGACATCTCCCTCGATATCATCTACCAATCATGATGGATAGAAATACACATGGTCGGCATGATACATGTCTGGCTCGATAGTATCTTTCTCCACAATGACCTTTTGATTCCACATATGATGTGCCTCGAATTTGAACGGAATGACGTTCCCTTTAAATTCTACTTTGTACTAGACCATATAGGAAACCCGAGGCATAACCTATTTTTTCGCCGCTTGACTCATTAACCTTATAGGAGTATAATGATAGACTATCTTAACCCAATCAATACTAGATGACTGGTTTCTCTTGACCTGATGATGAACTCGCTGCTAGGGAACCATTCGAACATCCAATGTACCTTTTCGTCAGTCAAGTTTCTTAAGAAATGCACCTAGCTCACAGTACTTCCAGGTTGCGCAAAACTATTTGGGTTAAATGTCATTCTTTTGGGATGATGGTAGGCTATGTGGCCATTCAGTGGTCGTCGCAGAAGATCTTGACGATATTTACCTCTCTGGAACTATTCTAATAACCATACCTATAGCAACATATTACAACCTTCGAAGTGCCCATACCATTTTTTGCATCGATCTAGAGCTCGGTACATTTCATCCAAGATCATAGGGATGATGGTGTAAGTTTTTCCCTCAATTCCCTCCATTAAAGTCCTAGTAACCATGGCTAGGCGAGTGTGGATCCTCCCCCCTTTCAGTGGAAATAACAGCATCCCCAAGAAACAAATAATGAATACAAAAATCAGTCGGTGTGTCCAACCCAAAGAGGTAATGGCAAGTTCATCATGGTGAATGAGATATGGCTTGATATGCCTATAACGTTCATAAAGGAACTCAAATGGTATGTATGATTTCTTTAGACAGAGTAACTCATCATTTTTCTTGAAACCCATCATTTTCAAGAAACCTCAGGGAGTGCGATTTTCGGGTACCATTAAACCCGGACTATCACATGGTAGCCCAACTAAGCCTCCTATTTCCTCTAAGATAGGAGTCATTTCTATGTCACCAAAGCGGAAGACAACTCTCTTCTCATCCCAAAATATAATGGTGGCCTCAATCAATGCATTATTTGGCCGAATGTCCAATAAGGAGGGTAAATTTCCGAGGACCCTTTTCACATGGTTCTTGTCACTAGGTGAGAGGTTCTTCCACCAATCAAGCAGTAAAGGTGGGATGTTTTGAATCATGTCGAACCTGAGGATTTCGTGCCTTATTTTCTGCAAAACAAATAGAGTAAGCCCTTCCCCCCTCCGGGTCTAACTATTTACATATTAATGATCAACACATCGGCATGTTTTCTCCAAATAATGCACATAACGTGATGGTGTCCATTGGAATTATGGAAATCTAGTCGAACTTTGGACGAGGCTTATCTTAGCGGATTATCACGCAGACAACATTCTAACCCATACTAGGTTTGACATGATGCATGCATAGTTGATATTGAAGCGAGTTTTCTCGAATGTTCTAGACTGGTACTCTCAAGTGGACAACTTGAGAGGGAAAGGCACGAAATCATCGACTGCACCGTTGATGGACTAGTTTACCGCAAATAAGCCTTTCCAATTAAAAGGGGTAATTTAAAATGAGCCCGGACTCTCGTCAAGCGCCGCTAAGGTATTAATTTGGAACGAGTGGAATATGATGTGGAGCATGCTTTATGTGAAGATAAATAACACATTGTCAAGTATTTGCACGATAAACATGTGAAAGCAATAAGCGCGGTATTAAGATAAAACATAAAAGACGTAAAAAGAAAGAAATAAAAACAAAAAGAAGTTAGTTCATGTAATATAGGTAACATGATAAAGTAAGCGAGGGGGTAGGGGTGGGAGAGACATGATGTAGTAATTTTAAAACCAAGAAAAAGCAGTTTAGAGCAAATAAGTATGACTAGGAACAGAGGTACGCATGTTTTGACCAATTTGAGCAAGGAAGGTTGAAGAGGGGAAGGGATTTGCATGTTACCACGGATTCAAACAAAGGAGAATAAGGGATGGATATGTATGTAGCAATGAATGGACAAATAAAAGGAAAATAGGAGCGGGATTTGCATGTAGCAGCAAATAAAAAGAAGAACGAAGCAAGTTTATCAAAGAATACTAATTCATATAAGCCAAATTCGTTATGGTAAGAGCCTAAATATCCCCAGCAGAGTCGCCATGTTATCGCGCCCCTTTTTCTCGTGAAATCGGGTTTCTACATGTGACAACTCTTTTAAGGAAGTATTAAAAGATGAGAGTCACCACCAAATGATTTTTAAGGTGCGTTAGGGCACCTATTTGCAAGTGACTCTGATTTAACTAGTTTACATCACCAAAGATCGGGTAAGGACTCGAAATTACCTCGAAGAGAAGGTGTTAGGCACTCTTCGAGGTCCACAACTATAGATCCCGGCCGAACATGAATTATATGGATTAGTCAGATAAACAAAGAGAGAGAGAGAGAGAGAGAGAGAGAGAGAGAGCACAAAGTTTGAGAATTTTATTAAGAAGATTTTGAATAGATGAGTACAAACACTTGATTCAAATAGAAGGGAAACAAGATGGGGGTCCTTAGTGTTTTAGCCTAAAAGATCACCTCGTGCAACATAAATAATATTTCGTAACTCCCTCGAGATGGGGTGTTACTCATATTATTCAGCGGGCACAGACTATCATCTTCTGCTACCCAATTACTATTTTTAAGTTGTTACCTAAAGCGCATGAATTCAATTATAAATCGTATCTTATGCCTGCACTACCGTCCTATACCTATGGTCCAAGAGGAACTGGACATCTATTTTGGGTGGTTCTATACCTCACTTAGGCGGCTCAGAAATGTCAAAACTAGGCGACATACAAAAGCACATTGGAATTCACATATAGGCAATGAAGGGCTCAAGTTAGCCTCCACACTTAAACAACAAATGCACGTGAAACATGCTTTCATCTTAGGCAGTTCAGAATTGAGAAACTTAAATCCCTATAGACATTATTTATACGTGACAAGGCATTAAGGCGTGCAAGCAGTTTCAGAAACCAGCGTTGCTCGTAGACAGGATTATACAGTGTTGTATATTGATTATTGAGATGGCAGATTTCGAGTTATTAGTCCTGTAGATGTTGCGTCTAAGTGATTTATGTAATAAAGATAGTGGAATCTATCGAGAGAAACCCAAAATTACTCATGCTCTTGATAATGGACTAAGTGAGCGATAAAAAATGTTGAGAGGGGGCATTGTTAACAGTTATTAAGGCGAATTGTGGTATCCTATAGACAGGATCTCTAACGATTAACACTTGGAACCTGATTCTTATTGTTATACTTTAACCTTATAGGCATGTTTTCTAGGTGAACAGTGCGATGCAATAACAAATGAGATGGTTAAAATCATATAGGCATGATATCTAGTGGACATGTTGTAGCGATGCAAATTGAAGGGAAGTTCAACGATATTTATTTTCTATGTGCAGGTTTTCTAACAACATGTAGCAACAAGGAAAATTGAAGTATTTGAGCTCATGCTTTGCTAGTAGACAAGTAGTGCAAGTGTGTGCTTCTCCTAATGGCATGATTTCTACAGTGTGCATGGAGGGAACAACACATATAGAAAATACATCATTAAGTCCTATAGGCATGTTATCTACCCATCACATATTAATATTAAAATCTACCCCATTCTCTTATACTAACAGCCCCAATTGTTTATACAAAGATTGATACAGGCCCAATAATGAGTAAAGTAACAATATTACGTAATAATGAAGTAGGCCCAAGTAAAATAACTAAATATCCAGCATTGCTGGGCCTTCAATATATCTTACACAGCGTAGCCATGCCTTCAACAAATCCACGTTCAATACACGACCCAAAGGCCCATATAAGAGTCCAAACCAATTTACTTAGCCACAACACCAAGTGTAGCACCACTTGAAACAACCAAACTCAAATACACAGTGCATGACATGGAAGTAAAGTAGTAGGAACAATTTTGGAGGTTGAGGGAGTGACTAGGACCAAGACCTAGTGTATCTGAGTTCACAAGGGCCTCAATTGGACCTCGAGCAGTGCTCACCCTAGGGAGGCCAACAATAGAACCTATAGAGCATTGGCTTTCAGCCGGTTAAGAATGGGAATTCAGAATAGCATGAGTAGCAAATAAGGAGAGTGTATAGTGATAGAGGGACAGAAATCAAGTAACACACCAAATTGAGCATACAAAGCAACTGGTCAACCAGGCTAGTAGGTTAAGCAAGGTATACATAGCAAAGTACTACATAGAAAACCTCATAGGAATTAGGAGAAGAAACAGCTTTACAGGCATACATAGATTATCATATATAGATGCATGAAATTAAACTAGTTGAAACCTAAAGGTCCAAATTAAGTTAAGTATACACCCTAGTGCCCTGTTAATTAGTATTTAGACACGATGGAGGGACACCAATTGTGATGATCACTGAAAGGATAGGGTAGCAAATGAACCAAGGCATACTGGGAAAACATATTAGCAAAGGAGCAAGGTCGTAGTTGATAGAAAAATAGAGTATTTATCTTTAAAAAAACATCAGGGACGCATGAAACATGTTTAAAGCGGACTTTAAAGCAGCATTCCATAGAGTTGGGACTAATACACAAAGGGAAATCAAGTATACACAGAACATAGCACAAAAAGATTCATTCAAGTGGGGGAGGTTCCCATGGAGTTGTGGTAATACCCAAAACAAAATATGAATAAATTTTGTAACCAACAACATACAATCACAGTAGTCAGGCTCATATCAAAATGGACTTTCATTGAAGTTCAAAACTAAACATGCTTAGATGTTAAATGGTACAGAACCCAGTCAAGAAAACAAGGAATCACATAAGTGTAAATCATAGTGAAGAATACATATTAGCATAACACAAACAGTAAAGTAACTCATGCATTTAATTATTACATAATGACATCAGAGTATTGAACATTATCATAGTTAAATCATGCTCATGTAATTCAAATACATATGCAGAAAGAAAGAAAGAAATTGAACATTTCAAGGGTTTAAAACACTAACCAGTAGCAGAATCAAAAGAGTAAAGAGCATAATAGCAAAAACCCCAAGTTCCTGATGCTTCAGAGTTCACAAGAGCCTCGAGAATGGGCTCCGAGCACTGCTTGCATTGGAGGAGGTTGTTTAATGGTCTTGGCTTTCAACCGACCCAAAAATCGATGGTTTTAGAGAGTGTTCAAGTTTAATTGTGAGTGAGTGAGTGAGGAGAGTAGTGAGAACAAATAGCAGTTATTAGGAGATTCCAAAAGTATGTTCAAGGGGACTTAGGGGAGGGGTGTCACGACCCCAAATCCTAACAGGCCGTGATGGACCCTATCGTGGAACTAGGCTAGCCGACCATCACATTACTACACTTTTGTTCAATTTCGACAGTTCACAATATAATAATAAGCATGCAACCATAGCACAAATAATATAATTTAGTCTTAGCGTCCCCATAATATTCTAAACAACCTCCCAAGAACTGGAGTCCATAGTCATGAGCATCTATGGAAATAAATCTAACTCTTCTAAAACTATAATATGTGTCTCTGAGTCAAATGCTAAAAACATAATAAAGAAGGGAAGTGGAGAAGCTGTGGACGCTGTACAGCTACCTCGAAATCCCGTAAACAATTGCTAACGAACTGAGACAGCTACTGCTCCGAACCGTCACCTGAATATGTGCATTGAGGCACAGGGAGTCTTTATGAGTACGCCAACTCAATAGTAATGAAAATAAATCACAGTCTGAGTAGTATAAAACACACAGTACAGATACACAATTCCACAAAACCAGTAACACAACATGTCACCATGTAGAATCATCAAATAATAAGTTCGAAATCAGTATATCTCAGTAAAATTCTCAGTAAAAACCAGTGTGAAAACGAAGTAAATCATAGTTCGAAAACTCAGTAAAAATCTTCATAAAACTGCCCCTCAGGCCATAATCATTTCCCATCACAATATCTTTCAGTATTAGCCCATCAGGCAACCTCACCATCACTCTGCCCATCAGGCAACCTCACAATCACTCTGCCCATCAAGCATCCTCACAATCACTCTGCCCATCAGGCATCCTCACAATCACTCTGCCCATCAGGCATCCTCACATCACTCATCATAAGCCCCGCGGGCATCACTCAATTGATACCGGCGCTCACTGGGGGTGTGTGAGAGACTCCGGAGGGGCTCCTACAGCCCAAGCGCTATAATAAGCCACCGCATGGCATAAATCACACACAATATAGGCCCGCAGCCTCACTCATATCATATCTTCCTCACAATATAGGCCAGCAGCCTCACTCAGTCAGACACTCTCAATTTGCCCTTCAGGCCATAAATATACCGGGTTCTCGACCCAAAAACAGTGTTTCAATTTCAAGAAGTAGTATCAAAATACTCTGAGTGTCAAAATAATTTCACAGAAAATACTGAGTGCAAAATCATAACATATCAGTGAGGAAAATAGTAAAAACCTCCCCCAAGGGGTAAACAAATCGGCACTAGGCCCCAAACATGGCTTACAGCCCAAATCATGTCAAGATATAATAATATTATTAAGCACAGGCTTAAAAATCGGTTTCGCAACTCAATAGTCGCCTAAATAGGAAAGATGTTTCTAAAGTTTCCACCTTTTCATTTCAAAACCCGCGAAAGGGTGCATAGTCCGGGGTTTCATACCCTCAGGACAGGATTTAAAGACATTACTTACCTCAAAACTAGTCCGAAAACTATTCTGCATTGCGCTTGCCTCTCGAATCAACCTCAGAAGTCCCCGAATCTACCAATTTCAGATTTTTATCATCAATATATGCTTAAGGAATAAATTCCAATTGAAAAAGATCGAATTTTACTCAAAAGTCCTAAAACCGGGCAAAGCCCAACCCCCGGGCCCGCATCTCAAAACTCAGAAATTTTTTCAGGAAAGTGTTCTTCATCTTCTCACGATTCCGTACATATAAAGAACACCAAAATCGGAGTCCGTTTGACCCCTCAAATCGACCCCTAAAGGTCTCATAATCTCATGCCCCTAAATCCTATTTTTCTACTGTTTTTCATGAATTAAAGGCTGGGATTATGGTCTATAATCACCCATAAATTAGTTTTAATAATCAGTTTACTTACCTCTATGCAACCCACTGATTTTCTCCTTCAAAATTCGCCCAAAAAGCTCTCTGTCCGTACACAAATGGTGAAATAAGGGTTTAAGTCGCGGAGGGTTTAATTATATAACTGCCCAGTTATTTGTTCTCCGCGATCGTAGCCTTGGCCCTGCGATCGCACATTGTTAGGGCTTTTGACTTCCGCGATCGCAGCCTTAGGCACGCGATCGCACAGCACTCCTGACCTCCCGACCCCACGCGCCCAAAACGCCCTACGCGATCGCAAGAAACCTCACGCGATCGCACTGCCTAACCTGCTCGTCCTCTGCGATCGCGGGCATACTTATGCGATCGCACCGAGTAAGTTCTGACCCCTCTCAAAATTCTCTATGCGATCGCGACTCCCTTTATGCGATCGCAGAGAGTAAAAATCTGCTGCACTGACACCAGAAAACCAGCAATTGTTCTAGGTCCAAAAATGCTTGTTAGCCACCCAGAATCAATCCTGAGCCCCTCGGAACCCCAATCAAATATACCAACATGTACCATAACATCAGTCAAACTTAGTTGCACTCTCGAAACACCAAATTTAACATCAAAACACCAAATTTACTTCAGATTCAAGCCTAAGAACTTTGATATTTCTAAAATCCACCAACGATGCCGAAACTATTTAAAACAACTCCGATTGACCTGAAATTTTGTAGACATATCCAAAATGACATTACGAACCTGTTCCAACTTTCGGAATTCCATTCCGACCCCAATAGCCTATTTTCCACTGCCAACCGGAAATCGCCAAAAACTAACTTTCGCCAATTCAAACCTAATTCTACACCGGACATCACAAAAATATTCCGAACAGGCTCCTAAGTTCCAAATCACCTAACGAATCTATTTGAACCATAAAATACGCATTCCGAGGTCGTTAACTTATAAGTCAACTCTTAGTTTACTTCTCTCTTTTAAAGGCTAATTGATTGAACTCTCACTACAACCATTCGATTTTAAGCCTATCAACTCTAATACATCATAAACAGTATCACCAACCTATGGCAAGTCAATGACTACAATTAAAATGCAATTTCTATGGAACGACCGATGGGGTCCTTACAATATAGTAACAGAATTAACACATATGTCACGACCCCAAACTGCCCCAGTCGTGATAGCGCCTATCATAGTACTAGGCTAGACGTTTCGTTATTTATAGAATAAAAGACTCTTTTCAATAATTCATTTACTAATCATATTTACCATAAATCTTTCATTTAAAACACTTCAAAACAATTAGAAATAAGCAAGACACAAAATCAACTGCCCAACCTCGGTGTCACTAGTCATGAGCATCTAGAATACAAGTCTGATACAGTCTACTCAATAACAATAGAAGTCTAACGAAAATAAACACTAGAAGATAGGAAGGAGAGAAGCATGGCTTTGGACGCCGTGCAGCTACCTCGCTAAGCTCCGGGATAGTCTAAGGAAGAAGATCAACACTCACTCGGATGCCCTAACACTTGGATTTGCACATAAGGTGCAGGGATTAACGTGAGTACACCAACTCAGTAAGTAACAATTATAAATAAATCCCGAGTGTAGTGATGAGCAGTAAAATCACATAAAGTTCATAATTATAAAGTCTCAGTGAAACAACAAATAGCAAATCAGTGTTCAAGTCAAAATATCTCATAATAATCCAGTTTCGATGAAAATCTGTAAAACATTTTTTTCAACAGTTTCAATAGTTGCTCAATATAAAAATAGAGTGAAAACAATGATTTCATAAACAAGTCCCTCGGGAAAAGCCTCTCAGTCACTAAGGACTCAACACTCATCACTCAGTATTCACACTCAACACTCACATTCAGTAAGTATCTGCGCTCACTGGGGGTGTACAGACTCCAGATGGGCTCCTACAGCCCAGGCGCTATATTGTTGCGGCGTGCAACCCAATCCAATATCGTTGCGGCGTGCAACCCAATCCAATATCATTGCGGCGTGCAGCCCGATCCAATATATCACTACGGTGTGCAGTCGAATCCATAAGTATCCTCACAATCAGGCCCTCGGCCTCACTCAATCATCAACCTCACAAGCCACTCGAGCATTTCATTAAAATCAGGGGACTCAGCCCAAAATAACTTTCATATATTTAAAAAGAGTAATGAAACTAAATTAGAAAGTAAAATGGAGAAACATGACTAAGGATATGCTTTCAAATCAAAACAGTGTGAGGATAGTATAAAATACCCCTAAGGGTCCAAATAGTACAGGCACAAGGCCCCAGACATGGCGTTCCGTCCAAATTATAAGAATTCTTTCTAAAACATATAGCAAATTATACAGCTTAATCAAAAATATGCAACCATATCGTTGTTGCGGGACGGACCAAGTCACAATCCCTAAGGGTGCATGCCCACATGCCCGTCACCTAGCATGTGCGTCACCTCAATGTAGTGAAATCAAATAAATTTTTGGGGTTTCATACCCACAAGTCTAGATTTACAATCGTTACTTTCCTGAAATCGGACGAAAATCTACTTTGCAACGCCCTTGCCACTCGACTCAGCCACAAATCGCCCCGAATCTATCCAAAATCAGTATTATATCATTAATACATGCTAAAGGAATAATGCTCAAACAAAAATTATCAAATTAAACAAAAATTCTCAAAATTGGCCAAACCCGACCCCGTGCCCACATCTCAGAATCCGACAAAAATTACAAAACTAGAATCCCCATTCACTCACGAGTCCATACATACCAAATTTAACAAAATCCAACTTCGTTAGACCCCTCAATTACCCAAATTAAACTCTCCAATTCCAGGCCATAATTTCCCCAATTTTCACCCCTAATTTCTACAAATTCCATGCTTAACCAACTGAAATTCACCATAGATTCGAGTATTAAGTTCAAAAACCTTACCTCAACGAGTTCCCCCTTGAATCCCTCTTCAAAATCCTCCAAAAGCCCCAAAACCTGAGTTGAAATTATGAATAATGGAAAAAACTTCGCGAAGGGTCCTTTATATACTTTCTGCCCAGCATTTCCGCACCTACAGTTACTTAGTCACACCTGCGACGCTGCACCTGCGGAATATCCATCGCAGGTGCAATTTCCACTTATCCCATCAAAATCCGCTTTTGCGGTCAAAGCATCGCACATGCGGTCCCGCGGGTGCGCTCCAGCTCTCGCACCTGCGGCCCCAGACCCACATCACTCCTGCTCGCATCTGCGAGCCTTCTTCCGCATCTACGTGCCTCGCACCTGCGGTTCTCACTCTGCAGGTGCGGTTATGGTAGAACCAGCAACTTCAGCTGCTCTTCCAAGTTCAAAACTCTCTGTTAACCATCTGAAATCATCTCGAGCCCCTCGGGACCTTAACCAATTACACCAATAGGTCGCATATCCCTACACGGACTTAGTCGAACCTTCAGAACACCCAAAACAACATCAAAACACCGAATTAACCCCGAATTCAAGCCTAAGGATTTCTAAACTTCCGAAATTCGCCAACGATGCTGAAACCAACCAAACCACGCCCGAATTACCTGATATTTTGCACACACGTCACAAATGACACCACAAACCTAATCTAACTTCCGTAATTCCATTCCGACTCTAATATCTTATTTTCCACTGTCGACTGGAATTCTCCAAATCCAAATTCGCCAATTCAAGCCTAATTCTACCACGGACCTGCGAATTACATTCCGAACACACTCCTAAGTCCCTAATCACCTAACGAAGCTATTTGAACAATAAAAACCTTAATCAGAGATCATTTACCATAAGTCAACTTCCAGTTGACTTTTCCAACTAACTAACCAAATTAAGAGACACAGTGTCTCATTCCTCTCAAAAATCACTCTGAACCTGAGCCAACCAACCCGACACAACATAACATAGCTGAAACATCAAATGAAGCAGAAATGGGAAAATAGGGCTAAAACTCTCGGAATGACCAATTGGGTCGTTACATTCTCCCCCTCTTAAACAAACGTTCATCCTCAAACGAGTCTAGAAACATGCCTAGAGTCTCAAATAGGTGTGGATATCTGCTCTGCTTCTCCTGATCGGTCTCCCAGGTAGCCTCCTCCACCGGCTGACCTCTCTACTGCACTTTAACTGAAGCTATATCCTTTGACCTCAGCCTTCGAACCTGCCGATCCAAAATAGCCACTGGCTCCACGTCATAAGTCATATAACCCTCTAACTGAACCGTGATAAAGTCCAAAACGTGGGATGGGTCACCAACATACTTCCGAAGCATGGAAACATGAAATAATGGATGTACACTCAACAAGCTGGGTGGAAAAGCAAGTCTATAAGCCACCTCCCCTACCCTCTGAAGCACCTCAAAAGGCCCAATGAACCGGGGGCTCCACTTTCCCCTCTTCCCAAGCCGCTTAACACCCTTCATGGGTGACACCTTCAGTAGAACCTTCTCCCCAACCATGAAAGATACATCACGGACCTTCCTATCCGCATAGCGCTTCTGGCTAGACTGTGCTGTGCGAAGCCGCTCCTGAATCAACTTCACCTTATCTAAAACATCCTGCACCAAATCTGTACCCAAGTCTAGCCTCACCCGACTTAAACCAACCAACCAGAGATCTACACCTCATCCCATATAAAACCTCGTATGGAGTTATCTGAATACTCTACTGATAACTATTATTATATGCAAACTTCGCGAGTGGCAGAAACTGGTACCATGAACCCCTAAAACCAGTGACACAAGCGTGCAACATGTCCTCCAATATCTGGATAGTGCGCTCGGACTGCCCGTCTGTCTGAGGGTGAAAAGTTGTGCTCAACTCAACCTGTGTACCTAACTCCCGCTGCACAGCCCTCCAAAACTGCGGTATAAACTGAGTACCTCTATCAGAAATGATGGAAACTGGAACACCATGCAGTCAAACAATCTCCCAGATATAAATCTCGGCTAACTGCTCCGAAGTGTAAGTAGTACCAACAGGAATGAAGTGGGCAGGCTTGGTCAGCCGATCCACAATAACCCAAATAGCATCGAACTTCCTCGAAGTCTGTGGGATCCCAACTACAAAGTCCATGGTGATCTGCTTCCACTTTTACTCCGGAATATCCAACCTCTGAAGCAATCCACCTGGTCTCTGGTGTTCATACTTGACCTGCTGACACTTGAGGCACCGAGCGAAAAATCCAACGATATCCTTCTTCATCCACCAATAATGTTGTCTCAGATCCTGATACATCTTTGTGACACCCGGATAGATGGAATACCGCGAGTTGTGGGCCTCCTCGAGAATCAACTCCCGAAGCCCATCTACATTAGGAACGCATATCCGACACTACATCGTCATCACACCATCATCACCAATAGCCACATCCCTGGCATCCCCCCGTCGGGCCCTATCCTGAAGAACGAGCAAGTGTGGGTCATCATACTGGCGCTCTCTGATACGGTCATAAAGAGAAGACCTGGAGACTACGCAAGCCAATAACCGGCTGGGCTATGATATATCCAATCTCACAAGCTGGCCCGCTAAGTCCTGAACATCATATACTAAAGGTTTCTATGCTGCTGGAAGATATGCTAGATTTCCCAAACTCTTTACTCGTCAGCTCAAGGCACCGGACACTACCTTGGCCTTCCACGGATGGTATATAATAGTGATTTCATAGTCCTTGAGAATATCCAACCATCTCCACTAATGCAAATTTAGATCTTTCTACTTAAACAGATGCTGCATACTACGATTATCAGTATAAACCTCATAATGAACCCCATACAAATAATGACGCCAAATCTTCAAGGCGTGAACAATGGATGCTAACTCAAGATCATGCACCGGATAATTCTTCTCATGGGTCTTCAACTGGCGCGAGGCGTAGGCAATCGCCCTACCCTCCTGCATCAAGACACAACCAATGCCTATCATCGAGGCATCACAATACACGGTATAAGAACCTGAAGCTGATGGCAAAACTAACACTGGAGTTGTGTTCAAGGCAGCCTTGAGCTTCTGAAAGCTCTCCTCACACTCGTCTGACCACTTGAATCGAGCACCCTTCTGGGTCAATTTGGTTAAGGGCGAAGCAATAGAAGAAAACCCCTCCACACAGCGACGGTAATAGCTCGCCCAACCAAGGAAGCTCCTAATCTCTGTAGCTGAGGATGGTCTGGGCCAACTCTGCACCGCATCTATCTTCTTCGGATCCACCTGAATACCTTCACTGGACACCACGTTCCCCAAGAAAGCTACTGAGCCAAGCCAAAACTTACACTTGGAGAATTTTGCATATAGTTTCTCTTCCCTCAGTCTCTTCTATAAAACTCTCAAATGTTGAGCATGCTCCTCCTGGCTACGAGAGTACACCAGGATGTCATCAATGAACACAATAACGAAGGAAAAGCATGGAATCTGTAGAAATTAGGGGTAAAATTGGGGCTAAAACTCTTGGAATGACCGACCGGGTTATTACAACATAAAATAAGGAAATACGGTAGATTAAACACAGAATAAGGAAAATATAGCATGCGAAATCAATTAGAGCCGTTTTTAGGGAAAATAACAAATAAAGTAAGGAAATAAAGTAGGTTAAACAAAAAATAAGGAAAATTCATCAGTCAAACACATGAAAGGAAAGAATATCACACGCAATTGAAATCAATAAAGGAAAATTGGAAATCTCAAACTCTAGTTGGGATTAACAGCCTTGAATCGAACCAATAATGCAAGAATCGTTCGATATAACGTGTATAGAGACAAAATCGTTCAGATCTTTATAAAATCAAAGTAGATCAGTCTTGTTCTTGAGAAGTAGTTCTTGCCACAAAAAGGGCAAGAACTAAGTAACACCATAAACATGTTTATAATAGTAGAGTATCACAAAAAAGGTAAGTAAATCATGGATTGATTCCATATTTGGGTTGGAATTGGAGAAGATTGAGGTATGGCGGCTAGGATTTCTGTGAGAGAAGAAGAGAGTGTGTGAAGGCGGCTGAGTAAGGGGGAATGGGTTAGGGTTTTTGGTAATTAAAGGGGGTTGGATTATCATGGGACATTGATCACTCGAGATCAACACCTAGGATAGTAAGGGGAATGAGACGAGTTATTTGGAGCGGGTGACATTTGGTTTTGGGCTGGGGCGGGCTAGGCTAAGGTTTGGGTAGTTTTGGGCCACTAATGTGGTCTGAATTGGTTAGAATAGGGTTATTATTTAAATACCCCAAAAATTTATCAAAATAATTTATAAAAAATGCTTAATAAATGAATGAAAAATATTATTTATGCACTGAAATGTTAAAATAATAACTTTGTATTATAAAAATATAAATAGGCCATTTTGTCATAAATAATATAAAATAAAGAGCCTTTATGTATAAATATAGGCCAGTATTGAAAAATTAAATAAATAGCTTGAAAATGTTAATGTAATTATATGTAATGAAATAAAATGTCCGAAACATATATTATAGGTGCAAAATAATTATTTTAGGTAAATAAGTCATCACAAAATAATTTAAAAGGATAGTTACTAGATATTTATATATATTTCAAATACAAGAAAATTTATTTAAAGTTCTAAAAATTGTGAAAAATTATAGAAAATGTTTGTATAGGTTTGTAAACTAAATAATGATGCAAAGATGCTATTTTGAAAGTATATATGTATTTTAGAAAATATGAGGGCAAAATGGATATCAATAGGCGGTGATATCCGACCGGTCAAGGATATCACGACCTTTTGTTACCCGTGATCGATTGCTTGATAATGCTCTCCGAGGCCTTTTGGGTCGATCCCGGGGTCATGGCCCCGATAATCCTGATGGCGGGCGTTTTACCCTGGACGCCGGCTCGAGGAGCTCCTTGTCTTGATTCTGGTTCCTTGCTGTCACGTCCCTTGCTCCGTTTACGTCATCAATAACCGAAACGTTTCATGGGTTCGGTTTCACCCGTATACAATTATCAGTGCTAATAATGAAAAATATTGTAAGCAATTCAATTAAATGTTTAGGTGTAAATCTTATAACCCTACATAAACTTAACACAAAAAAGATTTACAATAAAAAAAAATCTATAGTTTCCTTTAATCAAGTGGATAATTATAGTTAAATAGAAAAATTAAATAGCCATGTGCATAGCATAAATGCTTTAGATTGGATTCATCTTTAATCCATCATGGATCATACGAGAAAAATGGATCTGAATTTAAGTCAATCTACTATTTTGAAAAGAAAAACGAAAAAGTAAATATACTATAGAGTACTTCTTGGTCAAGTATCTCGTTTCAAATATTAAATGCAATTTCGGTTTTCAGGGAATAAGGAAGAAAATGGAACTTTTAATTTATAGATAACATGTACATATATAATAAAGGGAAGGCCATCATGTGCAACACATAAAAACAAGTGAAGAAATATTAAAAGAAAAAAGAAAAAAAGAAGAAGCAAGAATATTACATGCCAGAGGTAGTTTACTTATCGAGACGTCTATATATATGACCTTTCGATCTGGCAATGAGATACTCATGCATAAAATATCATAAAACTTGAAGTGTTATTCCTAACATGACGTTGATTAAGCTTAGTTTCATTTTCACTATTCTTATCATAGCAATCACAAGTTAGTATTCATTTATGTTTTATATGTACAATGAAGAATTATTGTGTGTTTGTTAATACGTATGTAGGTACATATCACATATATGTGACCTTGCACATACATACAAATTGAATTTAGTATTGTTTATGAGTGTGAGTTTTATCTGACGTCTAAATGTAGGGTTTTCATATTATACTGATGATTATTTGATTTTCTGATAATTATTATGGTTAACTATTTCAGTTAATACATTATGGTTCTCAACGAAACAAGTTATAGCTACACAAGATGTTGATCATGTGCTCTCCGGATTCAAAAGGAGAGTGCTCCCACAGCTTAATACTTGTTTTAGATCTTGTACAGCGGACACTGATTGCAGCGATTGTTGGATTTGTTGCATTTGTTCAAACACACTCTTGTATCCGAATCAAACCGTGTGTGCGTCAAATTTTGGTGGTGATTAGTGGCAGTGGACAGATTACTATAATGCATTAATATGTCATAGTGTAATTTCAGTATTTGTTTTTCTTATTTACTCGTACTTTTATGCTATGAAAAATAATAATAACAAGTCATGAGTTACTTTCTATTCAGAAATAATAATTGATTATGCTCTAAAACATAGATTACATTGGCTTTGTTTTAAGTTGTATCAATCATGATACATTTGAATTGTTCATTTTTTATATTTCTTTACCTTTCAATTTTCTCTAAGTTAGCGTTTCCTTTTTTAACTGTTTATAATGTGATATTTTTGTTGTTGTGCTACTGTATTTGTCAAAATCTAGCGTGCCATTTTCCACTACTTTTCCGGTTAAGTTAGCAGCACTAATTTAGCAATATTATGGTCTATGGACAAAATATAGCCTGTAATTTAAGAAATATAGCAGCACTACCCCCTCTCAATTCTAACACAAGGTACTTATTAGATCGAATGTACATATTTGATCTAATAGAATGATTTTGCCGTATCCAGACTAATATCAATCCAAGCCTATTTCATGAATAAAATGTGACCAATTAACCAACCAACAAAACCACTTGTTACAAATAAGATCTTGTTGTTGCATCGAAAGAGATAAATGTTGACTAATCTGGCTAACATTGAACTTGGTAAAATGAAATGGTTGAATAATTAAAAAATGAGATTATTCAGGAATACACATTAAATGCTGAGATTACGCATTGAATTTTCCACCCCCACGCAAAATCCATTTGTAGGAATACTCAAAAGACAATCGTGTAGCTCTTTGATCCGACTTGCGCGTACCTCGACTAAGTTTACGAGGTACCTGCCAGAGGCGGATCCAAGATTTAAATCCTGCGAGTTCAACTTTTAAAGGTTTTAGTGTTGAACTCATTAGAGTTATGAGCTCATATCTACTATTTATGTAATTTTAGTAAACTATTACATATAAATTTTTACTTCATACTAAAATTTATCAGTTCAATTGAACCCGTTGACAACACACTACATACGCTCCTGGTACCTGCTACTGACGGAAACAAAGGGCGGGTCGTTACCAACTTTGAAGAGTATACTATTTTAGGGAAGCCACCTCCCACCTTATCAAATACCAACTAATCATGTCCACGAAAGCTTAGACAGATCAAAAGAAATACCTTTATCATATTTTTACTGAAATATAAATCTGATACCTCATAGGACTCAACGCTCGTCATTCCCCGCCTTTTATTTCCTGAACCCTTAACGAAACTATATCTGAAATCCCTTTTAATATATTGGAAAGTTAAAATCTTTTATCAAATTTTTCTTAGTATATAAAGAGCATTTATCATTATATATATTTTATCAAAGAAAATCATTGTAAACCTACACATTACTTTCCACTGGAGATATTTCAAATATCATATTTACATTAGAATTTTTGGCAAGCAACTTAAGGATTCAAATTATATATGGAAATCATTTGCAAAGACCCATTCAATAAAAGATTCTAACGTGTGTCACAATTGACATCATATATATCTCTTTTACTAATGTAAATTGGTTTAGAAGTATTGTAAACTATAGCATGTGATGTTTCAATTGCGCACAGATTAACAACAAAACTGAAAAGAACAGAAAAGATATGCGCATGTGTTATTACATTTCCTGAACTATTAGGTATGGTGTTAACATTTTAAGAAATCAAATATAAAAAATGTTGAAATGAAATATAACGATACCGTACCGGATCGTACGACGATGTGATGACCTAATAGGTCAATTTCAGTTTTAGCCTTCATTTCTGTGTTTCGAGACCTCGAATAGCTCCATTTAGCCTTTATTTCTGTGTTCTGAGACCTCGAATAGCTCTGTTTAGCCTTCCTCAATTTGCGTCTGTAATCTGTGTCTTTTCCAAAAAACTTTTATGTGAAAAATTGAAGAATGTAAAATTTTGCCTTAAAACTCAATTGAGTTGACTACGGTCAACTATTTATGTAAACATACCCGGATCAGTATTTTGACAGTCCCAATGGGTCTGTATCTAGATTTGGGACTTGGGCGTATGCCCGAAATCGAATTCGAAAATTGAGAATTTGTCATTGTCCCCTCCAGCTGTTGGCTCCATGCAGATTGCTGGAAGTAATGCCTTTGGCCATAACATAGAGTTCATGTCTCAAGCTTACCTCGGAAACAGAAGCTCTGAAATTGATATAGAGGTAGAGATGATACATCACTTGCTGATAAAGATCAACCCCTACCTGTATGCCCGGAATCAAATTCAGAAGTCCCTAACTTGAGTTAATGTAATTTGTTGATAAAACTAGTAATTTGAAGGCTAAAAGAATTCTTAAGTTTGACTGTCAATTGACTTTGTTTCTACCGGGTTTGGATTTCGGTTCGGGAACTTTGTTGAGTTAACGTTATCCAGTATTTATGACATATCTGTAAAATGTGATACAAAACGGAGTTGATTTGATGTGATTCAAAGGTCCGATTGTAAAGTTGCATGTTCTTGAGTTTCTTTAGAAATAAAATTCATTTTGATGTCTGAATCTTAGTTCTAGACATTATTTTTATGTTTTGATCATGCGACCAAGTTCGTGTGATGTTATTACACTTGTGTGCATATTTGATTTGGAGTCGAGAGCTCGGGTAAGTTTCGGATAGGCTACAGAGTGATTTTTGAACTTAGAAGAATGCTAGTACATAAGATCTGCAGGTCTCGCATTTGCGAGAACCTGTTTGCAAATGCGAGCCTTGCAAATGCGAGGTCAATCTCACATATGCAATGTTGGTGGGGGTTGGGTCAGCTTTGCTTTTGCGAAGTTAAGTCCGCAGATGCGATGGTGGGAAAGTTCACAGTTGCGAACATTTGTGTCGCGTTTACGACAAAAGGAAAGTTGGGGCAGACTCGCATTTGCGAGTTGATTGTTCGCATTTGCGGACAACCCATATTTGCATTTGCGATAATTTCATCGCATTTGCGACGATAGCAGGATCAGTGACTTTTTCGCTTTTGCGATCATCGCAATTGCGATCTATGTTTCGCTATTGCGATAGCGGTAGGTGGGTAAAAGATGGGAAAAACGGGATTTAGCTCATTTCTCACAAAATCTCAATCCTAAACACCCTAAAGACGATTTTCTTTCCAAATTGGTAAGAAACTTTAATATATTTCTTTTCAATTACCCATTAATTCCAAGTGTTTTCATCATTAAATCTAGAATTTTCATGGTAGAAATTAGAGAATTGGGATTTTATTGTAAAATTGGGATTTAGACTTCAAATTGAGGTTGAATTCGAAACTAATCACATACTAGTGCTTGGGGGTGAATGGGTAATTAGGTTTCGGTCCGAATCTCGAGTTTTGACCAAGCGGGCCCGAGGTTGACTTTTGTTAAGTTTTTGGAAAAAGTGTAAAGATCCTTGCTTTATGTGTTATGATTTATTTCCCGAGCATTGTTTGTTGATATTCAATCGATTTTTGTTAGATTCGATTGGTTTGGAGGCAAACTTTAGAGGAAAGGGCACGGTTGAGCTTTGATTTATTAAGGAGCAAGGTAAGTGTTGGGTATATCCTTGATTTGAGGAAATTAGGAACCCTTGAACTATATGTTATGTGAATTACATGTGTAAATGCGTATATGCGAGGTGACAAGTGTATATACGCCGTCAAAATAATTGTTTCCATTCTTTTCTGTATTATATTAATTATCTTATTCCATATCTTAATTGTTACATGCTTTAATTGCTTTCTATGATGTAACTTGTTACATGTCTTTTATTTACTCTAGTATTGAAATGTTTGTTTCTTCCATGATTTCATGATTACTTGCTACTTGCCTTAATGGTCTTACTTGTACACTTTAACTTATATATTTGACTTGTCTTGTTACTTTGTGTTAATTGTAGCATTCCTTGATTTAGTACGGGATTCCTTATTTCTTTGCTTTTATATTTAATCACAGATATTCTCGTGAAGTGAGTTGTTGAACTAATTACATTTATTGATTATTTATGGATCGGGTTGCGCGCCGCAACAAATTTTTATATGTTATTCTTGATATTTGTATGGTGAAATAAGTGAGGATTGTGTATGTACGGTGGGATCGGGTTGCATGCTGCAAAGTTTGTGGGTGTTCCGCTCATTGTTGTATTGTGCTAGCTTCCATTGCATTCATATGATATTCTGGGGATGATATTTCTGTATTCAGTGATTTCTAAGATTGAGTTGTTTTCATTAGTTAACTACTTCCCCGTTATTTCCCATTTTCCTTTCCCATTGTTATTATTATACTGTGTATAGGTATTGTACGTGACCAACTTAGCCTCCTCACTACTTTCTCGAGGTTCAGACCGACACTTACTGTGATGACCCAAAAGGTCATCCTGTGTATATTTAGCTAAATATGTGTTCTGAGGCCTCAAAAGCCTCCGTTAATCTCACCTCGATATGTGTGCACAGGCCGAGCGCGTAGCCAGGAAGCCTTCATATAAAAAACTTGATAATAAGTTGAATTTGTAGTAATTAATTGAATATAGTTGACTTTGGTCAATATTTTTAATAAACGGACCCGGACCCGTGATTTGACGGTCCCGGAGGGTCCGTAGAAAAATATGGGACATGGGCGTATGCCCGGAATCAAATTCCGAGGTCCCAAGCCCGAGAAATGAATTTTTAAAGAAAATTATTTTCTGCAAATAATAAGGACTTTTGAAATGAAATTTGATTTGAAATCTGTGTTACCGGACCCTTATTATGGTTTCGAAGTCCGAACAAGATTTATATATGTTATGTGACTTATCAGTAAAATTTGGTGTAAAACGGACTTGAAATGACGTGTTTTGGATCAAAATCGGAATAATTAAGCTTTATGAGGTTTTAAGGAATTTCGATGAATTTTGGAGTTTAATTCCTTGATTTTGATGATATTTTGGTGATTTAAATACATGAATAAGTCCGTAGGATGATTTGGGAGTCGTGTGTACTTTTGGTTTTGAGGCCCGAGGGTTCGAGTGAGTTTCGAGTAGTTAACGGGGTGTAAAATGCATGAAAAATCTGGGTTTTCTTCAATTTGCTGGTGTCCAGGTATTTACTCTATGCGAACGCACCCAAGTGGATGCAAACGCATAAAGTAAAAGTGGGGTTTGGGGGAGCTGGGTAAATTGTGTTACGCGAACGCACCCAGTGTGGTGCGAACACGGAGGGTAGGGATGGCTTAGGCTATGCGAACGCACCCTCCAAGGTGCGAACGCGGAGGCTCAGGGTTAGGACCCTATGCGAACACATCACATAGAGCGCGAACGCACAGGGTTAGTGTCCAAGGGAGGGCTGGGGGGTAATTTACCCTATGCGAACGCGACCCCACAATCGCGAACGAATAGGCCAAAGCTTCTAACCTCCGCGAACACGGCGGGGCCTGCGAACGTAGAGAGTAATTTTGCCCAGTCGATTTTTAAGTCCCAAAACAGAATCATTTCGGGATTTCTCCCATTTTTCACAACTCTTCTTCTTACCCAACCCACCTAAGCGATTTTTGAAGAACTTTTCCTCCATAGCTCCATAGGTAAGTGTTCTTAACATCATTTCCTCATATTTTCATCAATCAAACAGTAGAATCTAGGCCTAAAATCCTAAAATCAACGTAGAAATTAGGGGTTTTGGGTAGAGTTAAGGTTTATAGGATTTTGGGTAATTCAACCTCAATTTGATGTCGGATTTCAAAACAAATTATATATTTGAACTCGTGGGGGTATGGGTAATCGGGTTTTGTTCCGAGCCTCGTGTTTGGATTAAGCGGGCCCGGGGTCGAATTTTGGTATTTTTGGAAGAATGCTAGGAATTGTATATTTAGGCTATGTGATTGTATTAACGAGTCAATATTAATGTTATTAAATTGATTATGAATAGATATTATCGTTTCGGAGTCGGATTCAAGAGGAAAGGCGGTATTAGATGCTTGAATAGCATTTTAGGACCGAGGTAAGTGTCTTGCCTAACTTTGGTGAGGGAATAGTTATTGTGCACTATGTGTTATGTGTTCATCATGTTGAATGCATAGGAAAGGTGACGAGTACCTATGCATTGTGTGTCAAAGTATGCCCGGGAGTCTGTTTGCTTAAATTTCTTGTTATTGCCTCAACGATTATCGTGTTATGAAGTAGTTCTTTTGGGAAGTTATGTACTCGTAAGGAATTGGTTATAGCTGAGACCCTTGCCTGGCAAATGTGTTTGACTGTGGTTGTTATTCCCCGTGTCGGGTGGTTGTGAATTGAATTTCGGTAATTGATTTCCTTGACAAGTTTGTTATCTGATGTTGGTATTACTTGGGTGAGGAAGAGAGTAAAGCACGAAGGGTGATGCCGTGCCATCCATTCATATCATTAATTATTTATTTATTGCAATGTGAGGAAGAGAGTAAAGCACGAAGGGTGATGTCGTGTCATTCATTCACATCATTTATTATTTATTTATTGCAATGTGAGGAAGAGAGTAAAGCACGAAGGGTGATGTCGTGTCATTCATTCACATCATTTATTATTTATTTATTGCAATGTGAGGAAGAGAGAAAAGCACGAACGGTGATGCCGTGCCATTCATTCATATCACTCGTTATTTATTTATTGCAAATGTGAGGAAGAGAGTAAAGCACGAAGGGTGATGCCGTGCCATTCATTCATATCATTTATTATTTATTTATTGCAATGTGAGGAAGAGAGTAAAGCACGAAGGGTGATGCCGTGCCATTCATTCATATCATTTATTATTTATTTATTGCAGTGTGAGGAAGAGAGTAAAGCACTAAGGGTGATGTCGTGTCATTCATTCATATCATTTATTATTTATTTATTGCAATGTGAGGAAGAGATTAAAGCACGAAGGGTGATGCCGGACCATTCATTCATATCATTTCTTTTTTTATTATTGAACAGTGAGGAAGAGAGTAAAGCACGAAGGGTGATACCGTGACGTTCATTTCATTTATTATTGCAATCATTTCATATATATTTAGCTGTTGCATAGTAAGGACGAGATTAAAGCATGAAGGGTGATGTCGTGCCATTCATTTCATTTATTACTGTAATCATTTCATATATATATATTTACTTGTTGCATAGTGAGGACGAGAGTAAGGCACGAAGGGTGATGTTGTGCCATTCATTTCATTTATTACTGTAATCATTTCATATATATTTACCTGTTGCATAGTGAGGACGAGAGTAAGGCACGAAGGGTGATGTTGTGCCATTCATTTCATTTATTACTGTAATCATTTCATATATATTTACCTGTTGCATAGTGAGGAAGAGAGTAAAGCACGAAGGGTGATGTTGTGCCATTCATTTCATTTATTACTGTAATCATTTCATATATATTTACCTGTTGCATAGTGAGGAAGAGAGTAAAGCACGAAGGGTGATGCCGTGCCATTCATTTATCTATTTATTTATTGTGTTTAGCATCTCATTTTGCTATTTATTTGTTGCCCCCATACTTGTTCCCGTATCCCTTGCTTATATGTGAATATCTGTCACTTCCTTGCTATATTTTTGCTAGAACTGTACAGGTAGATTATCGTCGTCGTGTCTAGCCTCGCCACTACTTCGGTCAGGGTTAGGCTCGGCACTTGCTCAGTACATGGGGTCGGTTGTAGTGATGCTACACCTGCACTTCTCTATGTTGTGCAGATCCCACAGTCGGACCCGGTGGACACTGATTAAGGGAGCATCCTTCCGTCCACTTCAGAGATTACAAGGTAGACCCGCAGACGTTCGTGGGCCTTCGTCTCTTCTATCCTCTTCTTCTATTTTGTCTTGTTTTCCTTACTTCTAAGACAGATTTTGTGTTATTTCTTCAGACTTTGTATTTAGTAACCTCTTAGACAGTTCGTGAGTTAGTGACTCCAGGTGCTGGGATATTGTAAACGAATCGTGTTATTGGTGTTTTAAGTTATTTTCAGAATTTATCTGCTTCAGCATTTGAAAAAGGAATATTAGATGCTTTACTTAATTCTGTATTTTTAATGTTAGTATGTTAATGAAATTCTATACGTTAGCTTGTCTAGCGGGTTCAACGTTAGACGCAGTCATGCCCAATGGTGGGATTTCGGGTCGTGACAAGTTGGTATTAGAGCACTAGGTTGCTTAGGTATCACAACTCATGAACAAACTTGGTAGAGTCTGAGGGATCGATACAGAGATGTCTGTATTTATCCCCCAGAGGCTGCAACGTTAGGAATAACTCCACATTTCTTCATCTCCATCGTGCGAATTTATTCTATCATTGATGATTGAACTTGCCTACTCTTGTCCTCTCACTAATCTCGACAACATGCGAAGCGTCTACGACCGGACAAGAGATGAAGCCCCAATGACAGCTACGATCAAGGGAAGAGACAGAAGCAGAGTGCAGTCTAAAGCTCGAATATCAACACTTATTGTACAGTCTCAAATGGATCTAGATGCGTAGGTTCTAGCTCAGTCAGTATATGTGGAATAGATCAGATTTCGGAAGGATTTATAGCTACTCTGTGGTTGCAGGATGCACTAGTCCGTTTATTGAGGTTGGGCAAGTTACCAAACAAGTTCCACTCCATTTCAGTGGTATATCTTTTGAAGACCCACATGATTTTCTATTCCGCTTCCAGGAAGTATTGCACACCATGGGAATAAGTGTAAAGCAACGGAGTTGATTTATATAAGCTGTGAAGTTTAACATCGTGGATTATCAGGTATTGTGACCTATGACTTGTGCCACGTGTGGAAATCCACTGTCAAGGAATAGATTGAGAGGCCACGTGTCATATCGGTTTTGGTTTGGAATGTATAAGGCCGGGTATTTTTTTTTTTTGCAAGCAATAAAGCTGGGAATTTCGGTACGTCTACATCCTTAATAACCCTATACCTCAGTACCAAAAGAGTTATTCAAACAACTTGAAGTCTACAAAAGTCTACTCGGCGTGGAAGTCACGGCTGTGTCGGGTCATAAGACGGTATCGGAATATGCCATCAGGTTCGATAAGTTAACCCGTCACACTCTTACGTTGGTTCGTATAGCCAGAAGGCGAGTCCCCAGACTCATTAAAGGACTCAAAAATGATTGTAAATTTTGGACGACTCAGGGCAGGATGATACTTTACGTCGGCTAGTTGTAGGAATTTCCCTAGACTTGGGAGAGTCATATTTCATCAGAGCACTCAGGCTACGTGTCCCATTGCAGCTACAACTCAACTACATGACCACCTAGGAAAAAAGGAGTCGGAATGTCGAAAGTAGAGGTTAGATTCCTAGAGGTGGAGACCTAGTCTGTTGATATATTTTCTATGGTATGGATGAGGTCGTTACATTAAATGGTTTCATTAAAAAGACAATCCCTAACTAATATAAGTAATGGTTTTCTGAACTTAATTCGATTATGCCTGTCTAATAAAATTCTTCTAATATGTTCCACTTTCGGGTGACCTTCGTAACTCTAAAAATCTACTTATGTGAATACTCGTATTGAGAAATTCTATGGAGATAACTATATCTATCATTACGCGTTGTGATTTTGTTTAACGAAAAATATTTAAATGAAGGAAGTGGAATGTCTCGATTGGCACGATATGCATATCGCTTGTGATTCAGGATTGAGGGCGAGATCCTCGCGTGTCATTATGATTTGGTATATTTTAGCCGGGCTACGAGCCACGATGGAAGCTATGTAAATACGAGACCCTTGTGATAGAAATTCTTGTGTTTAAAATTCTCCCTTGTGAATTAAATTTTTGTTTTGTTTTCTTTCCTTACTTTAGTACAGATAGAGAGTCATGCTTGTTAAACTTATTAATTATGTACATAATAATAATAATAATAATAATAATAATAATAATAGATAAATAAATAAATAAATAAATAAACTAATGAACTATCTTTGTGTAATTCGCCACTTCGTGCCGATTATGGAGCCTTAACCTTCAATGTAGGTGCCCGCCCTGAGGGCGTTAGATGAGGCACGTTATTTTGGATAATCGCGAGGTCTTTAGGTATCATATCACGATATCAGCATAGTTGAAGGAATTAAAGGAGCGATTGCAATATTTGTTGGATAAATGCTTCATTAGGCCTAGTGTTTCTCCTTGGGGTGCTCCCGTGTTGTTCGTGAAGAAGAAAGATGGCTCAATGAGGATGTGTATTGACTACTGGCAGTTGAATAAGGTTACCATTAAGAACAAGTATCCTTTACCGAGGATTGATGATCTATTTGACCAGCTTCAGGGTGCTACAGTGTTCTCTAAGATAGACTTGAGATCTGGTTACCATCAACTGAGGATCAGGGCGTCTGATGTGCCTAAGACGGCTTTTCGCACTCGTTATGGGCATTATGAGTTTTTGGTTATGTCGTTTGGGTTGACTAATGCCCCCGCTGCTTTTATGGAGTTGATGAATCGGGTATTCAAGCCTTATTTGGACTCATTCGTGATCGTGTTTATAGATGATATCTTGATTTATTCCTGTAGTCGAGAGGAGCATAAGCAGCATCTTCGGGTTGTTCTTCAGACTCTGAGAGATCGGCAAATGTACGCTAAGTTTTCTAAGTGCGAGTTCTAGTTGAGTTCTGTGGCATTCTTGGGCCACGTTGTGTCGGTAGAGTGAATTCAGGTGGATGCAAAGAAGGTTTCAGCAGTTAGAGATTGGCCTAGGCCCACTTCAGCCACAGAGATTCGGAGATTCTTAAGCCTAGCAGGCGATTATCGCCGGTTCGTGGAGGGGTTTTCATCTATTGCAGCCTCGATAACCAAGTTGACGCAAAAGGGTGTTTAGTTGATATGGTTCGAGGAGTGTGAGGTGAGCTTTCAGAAGCTCAAGACAGCATTGACCACAGCACCAATGTTGGTATTGCCCACAGGTTCAGGTCCGTATACCGTTTATTGTGATGCGTCACGGGTTGAGCTCGGTGCGGTATTGATGCAGGATGGCAAGGTCATAGCCTATGTATCTCGTCAATTGAAGTTACACGAGAAGACTTATACAGTTCACGACTTGGAGCTTGCAGCTATTGTTCATGCCATGAAGATTTGGAGGAACTATTTGTATGGGGTACCGTGTGAGGTATTCACTGATCACAAGAGTTTGCAATACTTGTTTAAATAAAAAGGAGTTGAACATGAGGCAGAGAAGGTGGTTAGAGTTACTGAAGGATTATGATATTACTATTCTCTATCATCCGGGGAAGGCCGATGTGGTGGCCGATGCTTTTAGCCGGAGGTTAGTTAGCATGGGTAGTCTTGCCTATTTATCAGTTGGAGAGAGAACTCTTGCTTTGGATGTTCATGCGTTAGCCAACCGATTTGTGAGGTTGGAGGTTTCTGAGGGTGGTAGTGTTTTGGCCCATACTATCGCTCGTTCTTCATTGTATGATCGTATTCGTGACAGGCAGTATGATGATCGTTATTTATGTGCTCTTAGAGATATGGTTCGGCACAGACGTGCCAAGTAGGTCACAGTTGATGTCGAGGGAGTTTTGAGGATGCAGGGTCGTATTTGTGTACCCGATGTGGATGGCATTCGTGAGTTGATACTACAGGAGGCCCATAGTTCCCGGTATTCCATTCATCCGGACGCCGCAAAGATGTACTAGGACTTGCGGCAATGTTATTGGTGGCGTAGGATGAAGAAGGATATTGTAGATTATGTAGCTCGGTGCTTGAATTGTCAGCAGGTTAAGTATGAGCACCAGCGACCCGGTGGTTTGATGCAGCAGATTCAGCTTCCCGAGTGAAAGTGGGAGCATATCACGATTGATTTTGTAGTTGGGCTTCCACGGACTCAGAGGACGGGTGATGTAGTATGGGTTGTTGTGGATAGGCTGACCAAGTCAGCACACTTCATTCCTTTGTCGGTTTCGTATTCAGCGGAGAAGTTGGAAAAAATCTATATGAGAGAGATTGTCAGATTGCATGGTGTGCCCCTATCCATTATATTAGACCGAGGTACTCAGTTTACCTCCTGTTTCTGGAGAGTATTTCAGCGAGAGTTGGGCACACAGATTGAGTTAAGCACAACATTTCATCATCAGACGGACAGACAGTCCGAGCGTACTATTCAAATTTTGGAGGATATGTGTCGGGCTTTTGTCATTGATTTTGGTGGTTCATGGGACCAGTTCTTGCCTTTAGCTGAGTTTGCCTACAACAACAGCTATCAGTCGAGCATTCATATGGCTCCGTATGAGGCATTGTATGGTAGACGGTTCCGGTCTCCATTTGATATAGAGGAGTTATCCTTCGGTTCGTGTTCAGTGGAGAGGTCAGCCTGTCGAGGCAGCTACTTGGGAGTCCGAGTCTGATATGCGGAGTCGTTATCCCCACCTTTTCCCAGACTCAAGTACCTTTCTATGTCCATTCGAGGACGAACGCTTGTTTTAGAGGTAGAGATTGTGATGACCCAAAATCATCCTATGTATATTTAGCTAAATCTCTGTTCCGAGGCCTCGAAAGCCTCCGTTAATCTCACCTCGATGTGCGTGCGCAGTCCCGGCACGTAGCCGAGAAGCCTTTATGTGAAAAACTTGATAATAAGTTGAATTTGTAGTAATTAATTGAATACAGTTGACTTCGGTCAATATTTTTGGTAAACCGACCCCGACCCGTAATTTGACGGTCTCGGAGGGTCCGTAAAAAAATATGAGACTTGGGTGTATGCCCGGAATCAAATTCCGAGGTCCCAAGCCCAGGAAATGAATTATTAAAGAAAATTATTTTCTGAAAATAATAAGGACTTTTGAAAATGAAATTTGATGTGAAATCTGTGTTACTGGGCCCGTATTATGGTTCCAGAGCCCGAAACAGGTTTAATATATGTTATGTGACTTATTTGTGAAATTTGGTGTAAAACGGACTTGAAATGACATGTTTCGGATCAAAATCGGAATAATAAAGCTTTATGAGGTTTTAAGGAATTTCTATGAATTTTGGAGTTTAAATCCTTGATTTTGATGATATTTTGGTGATTTAAATACATGAATAAGTCCGCAGGATGATTTGGGAGTCGTGTGTGTTTTTAGTTTTGAGGCCCGAGGGCACATGTGAGTTTTGGGTAGTTAACGGGGTGTAAAATGCATGAAAACTCTGGTTTTTCTTCAATTTGCTGGTGTCCAGGTATTTACTCTATGCGAACGCACCCAAGGGGATGCGAAGGCATAGAGTAAAAGTGGGGTCTGGGGGAACTGGGGAAATTGTGTTATGCGAACGCACCCAGTGTGGTGCGAACGCGGAGGGTAGAGGTGACTTAGGCTATGCGAACGCACCCTCCAAGGTGCGAACGCGGAGGCTTAGGGTTAGGACCCTATGCGAACGCATCACATAGAGCCTGAACGCATAGGGTCAGTGTCCAGGGGAGGGCTGGGGGTCATTTAACCTATGCGAACGTGACCCCTCAATCGCGAACGCATAGGCCAAAGCTTCTAAACCTCCGCGAACGCGGAGAGTAATTTTGCCCAGTCGATTTTTAAGTCCCAAAACAGAATCATTTCGGGATTTCTCCCATTTTTCACAACTCTTCTTCTTCCCCAACCCACCTAAGCGAGTTTTGAAGAACTTTTCCTCCATAGCTCCATAGGTAAATGTTCTTAACATCATTTCCTCTTATTTTCATCAATCAAACAGTAGAATCTAGGCCTAAAATCCTAAAATCAAAGTTGAAGTTAGGGGTTTTGGGTAGCGTTAGGGTTCATGGGATTTTGGGTAATTCACCCTCAATTTGGGGCCGGATTTCAAAACAAATTATATATTTGCACTCGTGGGGTTATGGATAATCGGGTTTTGGTCTGAGCCTCGTGTTTGGACCAAGCAGGCGCGGGGTCGAATTTTGATACTTTTGGAAGAATGCTAGGAACTGTATATTTAGGCTATGAGATTGTATTAATGAGTCAATATTGATGTTATTAAATTGATTATGAATAGATATTATCGTTTCGGAGTCGGATTCAAGAGGAAAGGTGGTATTAGAGGCTTGAATAGCATTTTAGGACCGAGGTAAGTGTCTTGCCTAACTTTGGTGAGCACAGACTTCCGCTACTTACACCTCAGAGTGGGCAGCTCCCCATATCAGACTCCAGCAACCTCGCTAGTTAGGGTAGTTCAATCGGTTGTCACAACACAGCTGGTGATAGGCCTGCTATGTCTTCTGAGGCATTGTTGAGGTTGGATAAGTTTACCAAGCTCTTTCCTGTTTATTTCAGTGGTGCACCTTCTGAGGACCCACAGGATTATCTAGACCGTTGGCAAGAGGCATTGCGGAAAATGGGTATAGTTGAGACCAATGGGGTCGATTTTGTAGTATTTTAGATGACTGGTTCCGCCAAGAGATGGTGGAGAGATTATGTGTTGTCTAAACAAACTAATTCAATGACACTTAGGTGGGATAAGTTTTCACAGCTATTTCTAGAGAAGTTCTTCCTTGTCACTCTGAGAGAGGATTAGCGCATACAGTTTAAGCGTCTCAACAGGGTAGTATGGGTTTTACCTAGTAGGAGACTCGATTTGTTTACCTAGCTCGCCATGCCATTATCTTTCTTCCTACTGAGAGGGAGAGAGTGAGGAGATTCATTGATGGGCTCACTTTCACTATAAGGCTACAGATGGCCAAGGAGACTGCAGATGATATTACTTTTCAAAGGACATTATATATTGCTAGACGGATCGAGATGGCCCGCGCTTAGGAGAGGGGGCCAGTGTATGATAAGAGGCCTCGTCATTCCGGTATTTCCAGTGGTGCCTCATCTAGAGGAAGAGGTACTTTTGGTACAGGCCTTCCTCCCAGGCCATTTCAGTCAGCAGTGCTTCAGGAATCTCCAGGCTACAGTGCACCATCAGCTCCTATTAGTGTACCTCTGATCCACAGCTATCACCGTGATTATCCGGTCCGTTTGGGTCAGCTTCAGCTTCAAATGCCACCATAGTAGGATAGGTGTTTTGAGTGTGGGGGTACTGGTCATATCAGGAGGTTCTGTCCTAGATTGTTGGGCGACATGACACAATAGAGTTCTCATGCCATAGTTCTGGTGCCGGTTGCTCCATCGCCCGCTCAGCCAGCTTTAGGTAAGGTCAGGTAGCTACAGGTGGAGGTCAGGCTGTTAGAGGTGGAGGCCAACAAACTAGAGACCGTCGCAGGGATGTAGGTCAGAATGGTGGGAGCCAGCCCCGATTTTATGCTTTCCCAGCTAGACTTGAGGCCGAGTCATCCGACGTCGTTAGCACAGGTATTGTTCCAGTTTTCCACAGAGATACCTCAGTTCTATTTGATCATTCATACTTGTCATCCTATTTTGTTTCATGTATGGTTGTGCCTCGTGATTCTATGAGTGCTCCTGTGTATGTGTCCACGCCAGTGGAAGATTTTATTGTTGTAGATCGTGTCTACAACAATAGAATTGGCATTTGAAATTTTTCTCCAAAGACAGCTGGTGTTGAACCGAATTGTTACCTGCATCATCTTGGTGCTCATGTGATGTGTTTTCGAGAAAGTTCTGATTGTTTCAACTTATGTTGTTCATCGGAGCATTTTCACGAACACTTGGTGGGGGATCTTGAGGTTATAAATCTTGGGTTTGTGAAGGGTTTTGATAGTATGAATCTGATGAGGGTACTGTTCGTATGAATTTAGGGTTTGTGAAGGGTCTTGAGTTAGGGTTTTGGAGGGAGCAACTGGGTGGGATTGGGAATCCATTGGAATTTGAATTAAGGGAGGAATGAATTGAAGACAGGAAATATACACGGGATTGAAAGAGAGAGAGAGAGAGAGAAAGGGAGAGATAGAGAGAGAGTATATCGTGAATCTAAGTTTAGATTTTGGATAATACTGCGACTCGAAAAGGGTTGTTACGGTACATGTGGTCGGTTATACTCATACTACACTCTGCACTTCTTGTACAAATTTTGGATTCGGTCCTAGAAGCTATCAGTAAATTGTTCGGACTGCTTGCTTGAGAGTGACTTGAGGTACAACTGCACTGTGTCTGCAGCCGTGAAGTCCCCTCTCATACCACTCTAGTTGTTTACTATATTTCAGATAGTTATGCTTTCATTCAGACTTTTATTTGTAGTACTCTAGGTGTTCGTGTATTTGTGACACCAGTTCTGGGATCTGGATATCGTTGTTATTAGTGTATTCACTCTATCTCATTTTATTCAACTTCTTGGTTATTATTGAATTTGAATTGTTAAAATGGCTAAAAATAAATTTCTAATATTGACTTGCCTAGCAAGTGAAATTTTAGACACCATGACGATTGCGAGGGTAAGAATTTGGGATCGTGACAAGTGAACACCCTTTATAGTTGTCCGTGCTAAAAAAATATATTTCAACCTTGCGTTCTCGCTATCATGAAACAACTATAGTACTTCACATGGACTAATATGCTATGGTGATAATTACCAAAAAAAATATATGTTATGGTGCTATGAATGAGAAGAAAAATCACATGCACTACTAATCAAAATGGCATGTGATCTTGTCATCCAAGTTTGCAAAATAAGCAATTAACAAGTAGGTAGTTCATTAATTGGATCATGTGCGAAGTGCAAATTACCAATAGGATTATTAAGAAAAGAAAACGAAAAATGCTAATTTGCACCTACAGAGTATTGGTTAAGGAATATAACTATGGTTAAAACAAATTGTGATAACATCATTATGGAGATTGTAGTACAGATAAAAGTACTAATCTCCAATCCTGTACACTTCATTCGATTGAACATTTTGAATACTAATAATGAAAATTATTATAAACAATTCAATCTGAACTTTTAATTGTAAAACTTAATACCCTACATAAATCCTAACGCAGAAATGTTAACAAATCGCAAAAGAAAAGGTATATAACTTCCTTTAATAAAGTTAATAAAGTGGATAATGTGTACTTAAATAGAAACAATTTAGAAGTCACATGCATACTATATATACTCTGTATTGGATTAAAAAGAAATCAGAACATGCATCAAACAGAAAAATGGATCTGAAATCAAGTCAACTCATTATTTATATATATAAAAACACATTCCTTATAGAATACTTCTTGGTCAAATGTCTTTTTTTAAATATTTAAAGTACTTTAATTAACCAAAATGAGGGAGTAAATTCGAATTCAGATTATAAAATATGTTAATTAAAAAGGGAGACCATCATGAGCAACACTTGAACAAGAAATAAGTTATAATAAAAGGAAAAAAAATGAGGAAGCATATTATATGACGGAGGCAGCCACTTATCGAGAGGTCTATAAAATAGGATCTTTGGATCTAGCAATGAGATACCCTTGCAAAAAAAGTCATAAAACATGAAGTGTTATTATATTTCTAATATGGCATTGATAGCATAGTTTTAAATATTATTCTTATCATGGCAACTACTAATTAGTATTCATCTCTATTTATTTCTACGTTACTCGTCTATATTATCATGTTCATTAATATGTATAGGTACACGTTGCACATATTTCATATGAATTGAATTCATTAATGTGTATGCATGTGTTATATGATGTTTAGATGTGAGTTATCCATGTTATGCTGAATTGTCGATTATAATTATGAAATATTGCAGTGGATATACCCTTTATTCAATGGTTTTCAACGAAGCAAGTCATACCAATATCGGATTGTCACGATTCGGAATTCACCATCAGGACCGTGATGGCGCCTAATGTTTCACTAGCTAGGCAAACCAACATTAGAGATCATTAAGCCATTTCTAAACCCTTTTCATAAATTATAACAATTAAGCTACAGTACGTTAAAAAGAGTGTGGAAAATCCATAACAGTCTTAACATTTATAAACAACTACCCATAATCTGGAGTCGTAATCGACGAGCATTCTAGAATTTACAAAAAATACAAGTCTGAAAGAAGTACAATTGTTTGAATAAAAGAAAACAGTAAACAAAAATGATAGATGGGGACTTCAGTGCCTGTGAAAGCGACAACTACCTTGAGTCTCCGATCAGATGAAGCCAGTAGCTAACTCAGGGTCAACTCGGTCCAGCACCAAAATTTGCATAGAAAATGCAAAGTGCAGTATCAGTACAACCGACCCCATGTACTGGTAAGTGCCGAGCCTAACCTCGACGAAAGAGTTACGAGGCTATGGCGGGACACTCACAATAAATTTTGCGTACAGTGAATAATAATGACAAAAAAAAAGGCAGACTAACGTAAAAACAATAACTTGCAAGGAATAATACAACACCCAACGTGTTTCATCAGTGTTCAGTTATAACCAATGCTTAAGTGCAATTCAAAGTTGTCGTACAACTTACACAATCAAAGAAAAGGGATAAAAATAGAGATTGATGTGGCGCGCAACCCGATACCACTGTACATATCATGATCCTCCCTTATTTTCTCTTAATATCATAAACAACAAAGTATAGATAAAAGGGTTGCGGCGTGCAACCCGGTCCCACCATATCATATTAATTACAATCACGGTTCACCTTTATATCACCACATTCCTCCCTTATTACACATGTTGCAGCGTGCAATCTGATCCCACCGTATAATATCAATTCACCATTATTCCTCCACTATATATCACTCTTATTTCACTTGTTGCGGCGTGCAACCCGATCCCACCATATTCATATCAATTAAATAGGAAATATAGAAGTTCCACAAATTAACACAAGACCTTCTCAATACGTAAACTTCAGAACAAGGCAAATGCAAAGCTTATACTCAATAAAACTCTACACATGTAATACTACTCAGTGAGACCAATCCAGAATATCACTAAAATACAAATAAGAACAAATTAAGCAAGTAATAGGGGATAAGGGAGCTACAGAGTAACAATTATCTTCAAAAAGGATAAATAATATCTAACAAGTAGCAATTAGGGATGGAATTATAAGTAGGCATGTAATAATTGAAGCGGGGAAAGAAACAATACAATAAGAATAGAAAATAAACAAGCAAGGCTAATAGATTGGCAGCGCATAAGTTCTCGTCAACTTACATATACACCGCTCACATGATTTTCATATAAAAATTAAGGCAAGGCTTCCTAATCCCTCAAGTCAAAGTTAGACACAACACTTACCTCGATCCACATGCCACTCACACTTCAATTATCGCTTTTCCTTTAGATTCCACCTCTAAACTACTCGTATCTAGCCATAATTAACTTAATAACATCAAATATTGCTAAAGAAATTAATGGCAATGCATATATTTAGGTTTCCCAAACTTTTCCTCAAAAAGTCAAAAACCGACCCCGGGCTCGCTTGGTCAAAACTCGAGATTCAGACCAAAACCCATTCACCCCCGAGCCCGAATATATAATTAGCTTCGAAATCCGACCTCAATTTGAAGTCTAAATCCCAATTTCTTAAAAATACCTAATTCTACCCAAACCCCCAATTTCTAGCATGGAAATCCTAAATATTAGGTTGGAAATTCATGAAATGTGATGTGAGATTGAAAGAAAGTGGGTTAGGATCACTTATAAAAGTTTTGGTGAAGAATTGGTCTTGAGAGAATTGCCTCTAGTGTTCTTGGGTTCGAAATTTTGAAGAATGGGAGAAAAGTCACGTCTACGTCACTTTTACACAGCTGCAGACATCGCATTTGCGATTTGAGATTCGCAATTGCGAAGCCCGTCACACTTCTGCTGCTTTGACAAATGCGAAAATAATTTCGCAAATGCGACCTTTGAATCCAGCAAATGCAACTAAATGATCGCATTTGCGATCAATGCCCATCCCAGACTCCCTTCGCAAATGCGAGGGTAAACTTGCAAATGTGTAAACCATTGGCCCAGCTTCTCTTAACATTTGCGATGAGAAGCTCTCAAATGCAAGCCTGTCAGAGGTTGCAATTGCGACTCTTGATCAAACAAATGCGAGATCAGAGGCCTGCAAAAACATCAGATGCACCAGCAGTGTTTTTGGCAAACCAATTTCACTCCGTACCCTATCTTAAACTCACCCGAGCCCTCGGGGTTCTAAACCAAATGTGCACATAAGTCTAAAAATATCATACGAACTCGCTCTCATGATCAAATCGCTAAAATAACACCTAGTACTACGAATTTAACCCCAAATCACATGAAATTTTCAAGAACACTTTGAAATTCCTATTTTCACAATTGGGCGTCCGAATCACGTCATATTGACTCCGTTTATTACAAAAATTCAGAGAAAAGTTATAATTATTATATTAAACCTGTACCGGACTCCGGAACCAAGATACGAGATGGAATTTTCAAGGACACTTTGAAATTCCTATTTTCACAACTAGGCGTCCGAATCACGTCATATTGACTCTGTTTATTACCAAAATTCAAAGACAAGTTATAATTATTATATTGAACCTGTACCGGGCTCTGGAACCAAGATACGGGCCCGGTATCAAAAATGCCAAACATCAATATATTGTTAAAACTATTTAATTTTTCAGACTTTTAATTTTCAAAAAAAATTCATAACTCAAGCTAAGGACCTCGGAATTTGATTCTGGGCATACGCCCAGGTCCTATATTTAATACGGACCCACCAGGGCCGTCAAAATACGGGTCTGGGTCCATTAACTGAAAACATTGATCGAAGTCAACTCAAATCAACTTTTAAGGCAAAAAATTATTTTTATCAACTTTAAACATAAAAACTTTCCCAAAACACGCCCGACATGCGCATGCAAATCGAGGAGGGTAAAAATGAGATTTTTAAGGCTTAAGAGCGCAAAATCGAGTTCTAAAACATAAGATGACCTTTTGTATCATCACATTCTCCACCTCTAAAATGACTGTTCATCCTCGAACAGACATAAAAAAGTACCTAACTGATGAATATGTGGGGATATCTACTCCGCATGTCCGACTCAGAATCCCATGTATCTACCTCAGTGGGCGGACCTCTATACTACACTCGAACTGAAGGATAACTCTTTGATCTGAACTAATGATCATGCCGGGATAGAATATCCACTGGCTCCTCCTCATAAGTAAAATCCTTGTCCAACTGGACAAAGATTAAATCTACCACGTGGGACGGGTCACCATGAAACTTCCGGAGCATGGACACATGAAACACTGGATGAAATGCTGATAACCCCAGAGGAAACGCAAGAAAATAAGCAACCTCTCCCATTCTCTCGAGAATCTTAGAAGGTCAAATATATCTCGGGCTCAACTTGCCAATCTTTCCAAACCTCATGATACCCTTCATGGGTGACACTCGCAGCAATATCTCTCCTCGACCATGAATACCACACTCTTTTGCCTGGACTTAGCTGTGCGAAGTCGATGCTGTATAATCTTGACCTTATCCAAGGCATCATGTACTAGATTAGTACCCAACAACTGATCCCCCCACTCAAACCACCCAACTGGCGACTGACGCCATCTACCATATAATGCGTCATAGGGAGCCATCTGAATGCTCGACTGTAGTTGTTGTTGTAGGCAAACTCTGCAAGGGGAAATAACTAATCCATGTCCGTCTAAGGATGGAATGATGTGCTCAACATAATCCGCGTACCTAACTCATGTTGTACTTCCCTTTAGAAGTATGAGGTGAACTACGTACCTGAATCAGAAATGATAGACACAGGTACACTATGAAGACAGACGATCCCACGAATATAAATATTTGCCAACCGCTCCGAAGAATAGTCAGCTGCCTTAGGAATGAAGTTTGCTGACTTAGTTAGCCTATCCACAATAACCCAAATGGCATAGAACTTCCTCTGAGTCCATAGGATCCCAACAACAAATTCCATTGTGATATGCTCCTACTTCCACTCGGGAATTTCTATCTGCTGAAGCAAACCACTGGGTCTCTGAGGCTCATACTTTACCTACTGACAATTCAGGCACCGAGCTACATAATCAACTATGTCATTCTTCATCCTCCTTTGCCAAAAATGTTGCTTCTAGTCCTGGTACATCTTGGTGGCGCCCGGGTGAATAGAATACCTAGAACTGTGATCCTCCTCAAGAATCAAATCACGAAGCCCATCAACATTAGGCACACATGCACGGCCCTACATCCTTACAACTTTGTCATCTCCAACAGTAACCTGCTCGGCACCACCGTGTCGTACTGTGTCTTTAAGTACCAATGAATGAGGGTCATCAGACCGTCGATCTGTGATAGCTCAAACAGGGAAGACCGAGCGACTGTGCAAGTTACAACACGGCTAGGCTCTAAAACATCCAACCTCACCTACTGATTGGCCAAAGTATGAACATCTAATGCTAGCAGCCTCTCACCGACTGGAATGAATGCAAGGCTGCCTATACTCGTTGCCTTCCTACTCAATGCATCGTCCACCACATTGGCCTTCCCAGGATGGTACAAGATGGTGATATCATAGTCTTTCAATAGCTCCAACCACCTCCTCTACCTCAAATTGAGATCCTTTTGCATGAACAAATACTGAAGGTTGTGATGATCCGTGAAAACCTCACGCGACACGCCATAAAAATAGTGTCTTCAAATCTTCAGCGCATGAACAATGGCTGCCAACTCTAAATCATGGACAGGATAATTCTTCTCATGAACCTTCAACTACCGAGACATATATGCAATCACCCTGCCCTTCTACATTAATACTGCTCTGAACCCAACACGGGAGGAATCACAATATACCGTGTAATATCCCGAACCAGATGGTAACACACCCATTGCGCTGTAGTCAAAGCTATCTTGAGCTTCTAAAAGCTCACCTCACATGCGTCTGACCATCTTGACGGGGCACCCTTCTGGGTCAACCTGGTCAACGGGGCTACTATAGATGAAAACCCCTCCACAAATCAATAGTAATAACCCGCCTACTGATTTGAAACCTTTTAAGCATTGAGCACCATATACAAGGAAGGAAGATTTCCAAATTTAGACGAATTAATCACCTAAGGCTTGCCTATGTGTGAGATAGTATATACCAATTACAAGAATTACTTAGAGGAGAGTTTTTCAACATTGTATTACCTAAACATGTTGTTCTAGGTGTTCAGAATATAGACTTATTATCAGCTGATTGTGAGGATTGAATGAAATTGTTTTTTTCCAGTAATTAGGCTAGGTGTGCTTAAACAAATGAGATGCAATACTAAGGACATGATATCTAATGCACAAAGATGCAGAATCAGAATCCTAAACAAGATCTCTAAATTCATAAATATTGCAGTGTTATTAACATGCTTTCAGGATATGCAAAAGTGACAGGTTTATTAATTGTTTACCTAGAACATGATCTCTACGTGTAACATGGTGAAGCATGATTGCACATTTTGTTAACACTTTTATTTTAGGGCCGGATTTAGATTTCGTTTTCAGGATGCATAGATAGAATCACATGATAGCAGTTTTTCCATTGTTACTTACGGAATAGGATTTTCCTAAGTGATATAACAGTATTGAAGTGAAGTGTTGAAACAGTGTTTATGAAATCCTAAAGAGCATGATTTCTAATGCACGATATGCTTTGCACATGTCAGTACTAAACATGATCTCTATTGCACACATAGGAAATATAAACCTAATATCATGGTTTCTACCCTTTTAGATCTATAGCATGCATAGTTACCCCTTTCCTTTTTACTATTTATTCCCCAAGAGTTGTTTACAAATTATTACACACCAATGAATGAGTTACATAAATAGAAATAGAAAATCAAGAAGCTACTATATAGGGAGCCTTCAATTAGGCCCAGATTTCCCAAAGCCTCCAATGGCCTCATATGCCTCAGTTCCATATACAAATCAGAGTCTAGGTGCATCAAAGTTCCCTAAGGATTTCAAGGATCCCGGGCAGTGCTTATACCTAGACTTAGTAACCAAGAATTGAACAAATGCAGTGTGGAAGTGCTAGCCTCAGTGTGTCAGAGTTCAGAGGGAGCTCAAGGGTCCCAAAGCAGTGCTCACACTAAGGGGGCAGAACTTAAAGGCTTAAGAATAAGGTGAAGTGCAGGAGGTGATTTGAAAAGAGTTGAGTTAAAAGAGCACTTCTGAAAACAGTATATTTGAAATAGGTTTACATATAAGTAGGTGAGTGGCTTAGGAAAATAGTTTTGAAAAGAATAGGGGATGGAGCATTCAACCATCACCAAACAGTATACAGCACATAGAGAGACAACCACAAACAAGGAAGCAGGGATTGGGGACATATAGGCCATACACAGGAACAGATTTGTATACAAGTTAACACTAGAGATGTACTAAAGCATCACAGACCTGTACAGGGCCTAAACAATCATAGACATAGTTTATCACAAAGAGTTCATGCCAAGAACTAAACATAACCAGATTGAGGGAGTACTAGGGAGAGGACAACACATAATAAACATAGTTACATATAAGTTCAGGAAAGGTTCTGGATATAGTATAGAGACTAAGTAACATGTGGTGCATGTTGTAGTATACTAAGAATTAAAGAAGAAATAAGTAGAATCATGTTTAAGCATGCAAAGGGAGTAGTAACATGTTGAGGCTAAAGGGAAAAGGTATTAAGAACTAAAACAACAGAGCATACAAAACTAGTTGCAAGTAGAACAATAGAACCATAAGAAAAAGCAGATTAGAAATAAAATGAATCGAAATACCCAAAGAAACATATTGTTTTGAATCTTTAATCATAAATTGAAGACATACCAGTTGGAAGATAGCAAGTACAGAATGAAGAATAGGCAAATAGAATAACCAGTCTTGGCTGCAGCCGACTAGTACTAGCAGGTAATCAAGAGAAGAACAATAGAGAGTATGTATGTGTGTAAAAGAGAGAGTTGAACAGTGTGTGTGTCCGTCTGTGTGTTACTGAAAGACTAGAGTATTTATAGTTGAAAACAGATAGTAAAATAAGGTAGGAATCATAGTAGCATGGTAATTAAGGAACTCAAAATCAATTAGTCGGCCATCAAGGCAAGTACTCCCTTAAGTTAAGGATTTTAATTCAAACGGTAAAAACCAGTAGCATATAAGGCAAGAAAGAACCAGTACGTGACTAATAAGGAAGGAATAAAAGTTCATTAAGCATAGGGTAGTCAATTAGGACTGAATTTAGAAAACTTCAATTAAGGAAATGTTTCAGTAAAAATAAAGTACTACAACAAATAAGGTAATGGAATCAATTAATTTAAACAAACGAGTAGAATTCTACGGTTTTAAAAGAATCCTCTCAATCAAACCATCAAATAAGGAAATCAGAATCAGTCAAGAGAGAGTCATGATTTTATAATTCAACGTATAAATAGAGAAGAGCAAACAGTCGTAGCAAACAGGCAAGGTTAGCAATATCGACAGAAGGAGGCAAGAGATGAACAAACAAGAATGAACACAATCATGCGAAGGTAATACAAGTAGGCTAAGGACTCAGTAAAACCTATTCGAAGTATGTCAACCACAGAATCGTAACAAGAATCGAGTAATCAGGCTAACACAAAGAATCAAAGTAAAAAGATCTTAGAAATTAGGGCTTTTTAACATAGGCAAGTTAAAAAGTGGTAAGAACACGAAATCATTCGAGATATGCAAGGAACATGTATAACATACAGAAAACATCAGTTTGAACAAGTGTAAAAGAAACTCCGAGAAAACCCTAACTTTAAAGGAAGTCAAAATGACTTAAAATTAATGATTTTTTAAAAGAAGTTCGAGACTAGTATAACATATAGAGAAACAAACCTAAATCGTTAAAAATAGCACGGATCTAAGAGATTCAAACAAAAGTCAGGGTTTCAAAGGAAACCCAAATAGAAATGGAAGAACCTGTTATAAACTTCAAGGATCGTAACAAATATGATGTGATTTTGCCCAAAATCATACTGGAGAAGCTATAAACAACCAAAACAGAAACCCTAGACACAAGTCGGCATGGCCCAGGGCCCTTGAAGGCCTCAGAGATGATGAGCAGGGTGAGGGGGCCATTGGAGGCTTGGGATTAAAAGGTGGTCGTCGGAGATGAGCAGAGAGGGAGGCGGTGGTTAAAGAAGGCTAGGGTTAGGTTTAGAGAAGAGAAGAGACAAGAGCATCTGAAGGCAGCGTGGTTTGGAAAATGATGTAGGGTTAGGGGTGTTTAGGAATTAAAAAGGAAGGGTTTATTTGGACCGTTGATCTGGGAGATCAACGATCAGGATTAGACCGGGTAGATGGGTTTCGGGTTTGGGTAGGAGTTTATAGGATCTGGGTCGGGTAATTGGGTAGGAAAATTTTATTAAGAGTGGGCTCAATTTGGGATATAATTGAAAGCCAAATTTGGCTATGATTTAAATAGCCAATTTTCCTATTTTGATTTTACTAAAATAATAAATAGTTTTTTGAGAATACTTTTCGATACCAAAATTATTAAATATGTATAATTATCATTTTAAAAATATAGGGGCTAATTTTACACGTATAAGATATAATTATACATTAAGACGGGCTAACATTGCAATTATATGCAATTTAGCTTGAAAAATACCAAATGTAATTATAAAAAGACATAAACATTATATTAATTACATTTTGGTATAAGTATATAATTTAAATGAATAAATCATTATAGCAATAATTTTGGAAATAATTATTGCGAATTTTATGAATAAGAAGGGGGGAAAATAAATCAATTTAAACCCTTACAATTATGGGTAAAATTATAAAACCTTGTGTATGCTTATATATGAATATATATATATATATGTTATTTTAAGGTAATTATGCATATTTAAAATATATAAAAAAAATTGGGTATCAACACCCAGTAGGAGGCACGAAAAGACCACGACTCTCTGAAGCACTGTGGGATGCCCGAAGCGCTGAACGGAACGGCCTGGTAGGATGGCCTCTACCAAAAGTACACTTGCCTTAAGATGATGTGCTGCTGAATCCACCGAAATGACGAGGTATCTTGTCTGACCCTTGACCTCCCTGTCCAAGAACCATCTCGACTCAACTGGCGACATTGGCAACCGTCTGAAAAGAAATCTCACTCCTTGTCTCCTATGCCATATGCAATGTAATAGGATGATCAAGTCCCTGAATAAACCTCCTCTCTCTCTCTCTCTCTCTCTCTCTCTCTCTCTCTCTCTCTCCCTCCCTCTCTCTCTCAGTAGGAAGTTAAAGAATAGCATGACAGGCAAAATTCATGAACCGGTCTCAAGTAAGAGCAGGCGACCTAGCTGGTCTGGCCAACAAATAATCCCTCCACCATTTCTTGGCGGAACCAGTCATATGTTTTTAACCAAAGAATTAGATCCCTTGACTAAAGCTAATTTTATAATGAACACGGGTTTCTGATAATCAGGAAATAATGATAATTATGAATGAGCACGTAAATAAGGAATAAGATGCATAGAAAAGTGAAGTGTATTTTGTTTGTAATTCGGATGGCCCTTACAAGTTAACTTTTGTTCCCTTATATAGGGAATTCATCAGTATAATGTCTACCTCTTGCAATGATAACACATTAATGACTAATTATTATATTAATGTAATGTTACAAAGAATAACCGTAACTGTTGCGTGAAGGTTGTGTAACGCGTGGATCCTTAATTGAAGCTCTTTGAATCTGCCCGTAGCTCTGTCCGGATTCTTTCTGACCGTGTCTCTTCCTTGTCTCAATCAAGTTGAGTTTCCCGTAGTTGATTACCTCGTAGGTATATAGTGTCGTGTCTCTTTGCCTCGCACCTTCTTATAGAATCATGTCCAGCTGTCATGTTTTCCTCGGTCCACGTATCTGGCTAAATCATCAAGAATTATCATACGTGTGAAGCTCTTTTTTACCAATACAGATAGTCCCCCCACTTACTATTTATTTATCGATTAATATTTGGTAAGTGGATACGCATTTATGGCATGAGTATTTTGCCGCCGCTTTACTTCGAAACATTGTATCCTTCTCTGAACATAGGCGTCGCTTGTCACTTCCATTTAATGCTTAATCCACGTCTCACCTCCGGGTTGGTTCTGCAATTTCTCGACGCCTTTTAGGGCTTTTTGCGGTTGCATCAGTCACGAAGTAACACCTTCAATTATGACTTTTACATCATTGTTTTTTCCCACTTTTGACGGTTGTCTTTGAGTATAAATATCCTTTTTCCTTTCTTTTCTTTCACGAAAAAATTTCATTCTTTGTTTGTGAAGAAATTTTTCCTTGTCTTTGTAAATATGTCTTCTTCGAACCAACCTAAGGGAGTGATAATCGTTGATGATTTGGGCCCTTCTTCTGCTCCGACGTGGAGCCGGAGAGGTGGTAGATTGAGGAGTTTAAACTCTACTCCTTCAAAAGGTTCTTCCTCTTCCCATATTACTTCTCCTCCTTCTACTAGGTCTCTAATTTCTTTGAGAGCTTGGGCTTCCAGATCTTTGTCTAGAGGTAGAGAACATCACGAACCTTTATGCGAACCCTGAGTGGATGAAATCATTCCTACTAAGTTTACCTTTGCTAGGGATAATCAGGTCCTTACAGATCAGTCACCATCCCTTGATAGTGTTGATAGGTACCCTACCCTGATCACTGAAGGTTTAATTCCTCTTGTTCGCAGGGACTATTTTTGGGAGTTCGATTTTCCTATCATCATTCTAAATGGTAACCAAAGAATAACGTCTTACAAGACGCGATATTCCTTTGTTTATACCTACCCTTTTACCTTAGGGTTTAGACCTCCCATTGATCCAGTTATCATTGAGTTTTATCGTTTTTTCAATATTTGCTTGGGACAAGTCGGTCCTATTGTATGGCGAGTTGTTGCATGTCTCAGATGTTTATCTACTTTAGCTTCGGTCCCTTTCACCTTTAATCATCTTATTCACCTTTATTCCCCGACATTGTTTCGTCAAGGTATTTTTACTCTGGCGGCCAGGAGTAAAAGAGTGTTGGTGACCCCCGATGATGATAAGGATAGAGGTTGGACCTTCTGTCACTCCCCCTTTTTCCTCGCGGAGATCGGGTTTATGACATTTGTTGAGGCAACTCTTTTCTTTTGGGAAAGGGGTTTGCATTTTGAAGAGTCTCCACCTAACGATTTTGGGGTGCGTTAGGGAACCTAAGGTGTTCATCTACAACTACGTTGTTAACTAGAGATAGGGTAAGGGCTTGAGATTATTCTAAGGGAAAGGTGTAGGCACCCCTCAGGATCCACACGTGTGGTTTTCGGCTAAACAACTTTTTTTTGAATTTGTACAGTTTTAGCAAAACAAACAAGTGGGGCTCAAATAGTAGGGGATTTAAGTTTGAGTATACAGATATTTGAAAACAATTAATGAAAAGGTTATATTTTGAAAAGAGTTACAATATAAAAGTAAAGGGTATCCTAGGTTTATAATATGGATCACATCAATGCAATACTCAGTATGACACTCCTCAAAGAGGGGCTACACGTGGTATTAACGCACCAATCATCATATCCATATTTTACCCTTTTCCCACCCCGTGAAGGTAACTAAAGCGCGTGTTGGTCACGAACTCTGTTGCATGATGTTACCCGTCCCTTTCCTATCTGTCCTGGAGGAAATTAGGACTTCTATCCTAAAAGGAGATTTCTGGGTGGACCCTCAGGTTTAAAGGTAAAAACACTAAGGCGACATATAAGAACAAGTAGGACTGCAATAAGGGAGAGCATGTGAAACAGATAGAGGCTCAAGTATTCCTCCACATATATTGCACATAAACAACATGTCTCATACACAAATTAAGGTCCAGGTTTAGTTCCTAAGCATGGTGTCTAAATGATAATAGCATAATCAGTTTTATTACATAACTCAGAGAGGAAGTCCTAATCAAGCTTGCCTACTGATTTTAACATGCAGATAGTTAACATAGTCACACAGAAAGATCTGGTTTTATTCCCTTGTAGTCAATTACTTAAGTCTTGTCTAGGTGTAAAATAACATGCAACAGTCATACATATTGGTTAAGGATTCCAGATTATAAATCCTAATAGCATGTGATTCTAAGTGTTTACAAAAGACTGATTGCCAGTTTATTAGAACATGGGACTATTTCAGACATGTGTATTTACCTAAGTGTAGTAAGCGAGCATGATTTCTAATGCAGCATGATAACTTAAACATGGATTTCTAAATGTATACAGAATCACAGCATTCTGCACAATTTCATGAACAACATAGGTGATAGTTTTAATATGTTTACCTAAAAAAACAGGATCTCTAAGTGCATAGTCATGGTAAAGCATGATTGCGACTTTGTTAACATAATTATTCTAAGTCATGCTTTTTAGATTACATTTCAGAATACATGGATAGGATCATGTAGTAGCAGTTTTTGTTGTTGTTATTATTGATCCTATGAACAGGATTTCTAAGTGAAGGCAATGAATGATGATATGCTGAAAGTAAAGCAGATGTATGAACCTAAGTGACATGTATCTAATTGTGATATGTTATTCCTAAACATGGTTACTGTTGTGCACATAAAAAAGTAAACCTAGAAACATGATTTCTACCCATACTTATACTATAGCATGCATATCCCCACCCATTTTCACTATCCAACCCCATAATCGTTTCTTCAAATAATTATTACAGGCCTCTGAATATGAATTGCATAATTAAAAAAAAAGGGAAAAAAGAAGTTAACTATAGGGAGCCTTCCTTAATAGGCCCAAGTTTTCAGATCCTCAATGCCATTGGTTCACAACCTTTCACATGATCCAGGTGTGTCAAAGTTCCCTAAGGATCTCAAGAGATCCCAGGCAGTGCTCACACCTAGATTCATTTCCAAACTTTGAGTAAGTGCAGCGTGGAAGAGCCAGCCCTAATGTGTCAGAGCTAAGATAGAGCTCATAAGGGTCTCTAAGCAGTCACACATTACAGGGGCAGAACCTAAACTTCTAAGAGTATGTGAGAGTGTCTTGACATAGTTTTGAAAGAGTTGAGTCAGAAAAACAATTTTGAAAATAGTTTTGGAGAGTAACATAAGAGTTTGTTTTAGTGAAAACCAGTTTGAGAGAAAAGGATCATGACAGTTAACAAACTAAAAATCAGAACAACAGACATGGTTCAGGAAACAAACACAAGCAGGGAAGAGGGTATTAGGGACAAGTAAGTCACACAATAGAAATAGATTTGCACGCAGGTTAGCACCAAAGAAATACTACAGTACTTAAATAATCACAACAGTAGTCTATCACAAAGAGTTTATTCAAGGAACTCAACAACATTATATTAACGGATGCTAAACAGGTTCATACATTAAGTTCAGGGAAAGGGTTCAGGATTACATAATAGCTAGGGGCCATGAATATCTACTGATAATGTACTGGGATTAGGGGGTAAGGCAGAAGTGCAATGAAATAGATAAGAAAGCAGTAGACATGCTGATTTAAAGTAATCACATAGATAGACTATTAAATAGGCATACTATTTGCGGGGTAAGCAATAAAACCATAGGTAGAGGCATAGTAGAAATAAAAGGAAATGTATTACGAATTGAAGCATGTTGTTTTGGAAACCTTAAACTTAAACTGAGAACATACCAGTTAGATGAGGAAATAAGTGCAGAGTAATGGAGCAGTAGTGTGCAGAGAAGTAGAGCAGCAGTGTGTAGAGCAATATAGAACAACGGAACAGTAGAGCAAATAGAGAAGTAGAGTTACTCAGTCTTGGCTTTCAGCTGACTGAGTAGCAAGTAAGCAGCTGACTGGTCGCTTATATTTAAAAATAAATAAAAATTTAAGAATAAGCGACCAACTTTGGTCGCTTATCTACCCAGATTTGAATTATAATATTTTGTTTACATACCAAAGTTGGTTGCTAAATTTTGAATAACAATAAATAAAAAATCGTAATTTAAATATACAGACCAACTTTGGTCGCTAAATTTATATTATTAAAATATTATACTAACAAAAATTGGTCGGTATTTTGTTTACCCTGAATATTTGGTCGCTAAGGTAAAAGGACCACCATATAGCGACCAAGCCTGTTTGGACGCGTTTTGGTCGGTATATTGGGATAAGCGACCAACTTTGGTCGCTATATGTGGTCTCTTTTTGACGGATTTCTAGGAAGGTATTGGAAAACTTAGATTTACATGAAACATGATTGGTGGGCGTGAATGGTATCGTTAATACATAACGATTACCAGTCCTTTTGGTTATTGGGGATCGTATAGATATACATTGGTCTTTTACAAGTAAAGTGAGACTTAACATGTAGAGGAAACTCATAAACTTAATTGCATGTTGAGCAGCAAAATAGTAAGTAAAAGCATAGAAGGAATACAAAGAATTGTAATAGTAAAAGAGGCATGTTGGTTTGAGGACTGAATTCTAAATTAGGACATACCAGTAAAGTGTAGAAAACAATAACACAAAGCAGAATGTAGGAGATGAAAAATAGTTAGCCTTGGCTTGCAGCCGGCTAACTGAGGGCCTCGGGTGTGTTTCGGGTGGTTAACGAAGTGTGTTTTGCCTTAAAAAAACTATTGTTGCTGCTGTATTTCTTGGTTCTGGTTTCCTTATATGCGACCGCATTAGTGGGGTTGCGATCGCATAGGCCAGTTTGTGAGGCTCAGAAATTGTTCTATGCGATCGCATGTGTAGGGACGCGATTGCGGAGTGAGGGAAGGAGGAGGGAAGTGTGATCGCCTTTGGCTGGGTGCTATTACATAAGTGTTTTGGCGCGTGGAATGGAGGGGGGGAGGGGGGTCGACTGGTTGCTCTGGGTGAACGCGAGTGTAGTTACGCGATCACGTAGAGTAGGAATTTCCAATGTTTCGCGAACGCACTAAAGAATTTTATAAAAGCTCGGCAATGTTTTTAAATAGCCAATCTACGACCCTTCTTCATTTTTCCACCATTTTTTAACGGGATTGAACCTTTTGAGGGAGACGTTCTAGGAAACCAAAGGGGAATCACTTGAAGGTAATATTCTTGACTTCATAACTCGTTTATATGTTATTAAAGGTCTAATTAGTGGTGAAAAGTTGGGAAGAATCAGTGCAAAAATGGGTAACTAGGGCTTGAAATTAAGAGACCTTAAAATGGGAATTTGAGGGGTCATTTGGACTCTGATTTCAGTGTTCTTAGTATGTATAGACTCGTGGGAGGATAAGGATCCTTATGGTGTAAATTTCATCGAGTTTCGAGACATGACCCCAGGGGTCGGGTTTGGCCAATTTCGGGAATTTTACCTAATTTTGATATGTTTTCGATTGGGTTTCATCTTCCTGAGGGTATGAAACCCCGGACTTAGTATTTTTTCACTGTTTTGGAGTGACGTACACACTGGATGACGAGTGTGTGGCGTGCACTAATTGGAGAATTTGAAACTGGTTCTTCCTGACGAAACTATTGAGTTGCGAAACTACTTTTAAATCATATGATAAATGGTATTTTTATGTTTTTGATATATTTGGGGTGTAAGCCATGTTTGGAGCCTCGTGCCGGCCTGTTTAGACCCCTTAGGGGATGTTTTTCTGTTATTCCTCACCGTGGTAACTACGATTTACACTCAGTCATTCTTGTTAAACTGTTTTTAACAATCAGACTTGTCGATATTATTTCGCGATATAAAATACTGTTTTGGGTCGAGAACCCTGTTTATTTATGGTCTGAGTGGCATTTTGAGCGTTCCTGACTAAGTGAGGCCGAGAGCCAATATTTTGAGAATAATTTGGATTGGGCTGCACGCCGTAGTATGTTGTACTGCTATGATATGTGAGAGGCCGATTTCCAGAGTGATTATCGCCACGATTTGGCTATTTATAGCGCTTGGGCTGTAGGAGCCCCATCGGAGTCTGTACACCCCCAGTGAGCGCAGGTACCTACCGAGTGCCGAGTAACGAGTGATTGGGAGGCATGAGTGACAGTGAGGTGCTGAGTGACTGATATTGAGTGATTGTGAGGTGCTGAGTGACTGTTCTTGAGTGATATTCTGCCCAAGGGGCGGTTTATGATACTTGTTTTGTTGAATAACTATTTATGATTCATTTCATCTTTGAACTAGTACTTCTTGGGTATTTTACTGAATTCACTGGAAATCATATCTGTTTTCAAGGGATTCTGAAACTGGCTTTTAAAGCATATTTGACTAAATGTATACACAGTTGGAAATCACTATTTTATTCATTGTGATTCGGTGATTAGCTCATGTGTGTTTTCTTACTGTTCAGACTTGATTTGTTTTCATTACTACTGAGTTGGCGTACTCACCATTACTACCTGCACCTCTGTGCAGATCTAGGTGTTGGTGCTGAGCGTTAGCCATCTGAGTCCGTACGGAGCCAGAGTTGGGATATTGAGGTAGTTGTCCAGTGTCCACAACATCTCTATTTCCCTTTCCTTATTTTGTTTTTAGTACTTCATTATGAGACTTTGCATTATGATAGTAGTATTATTGGTATTACTCTTAGATGCTCGTGACATGTTGGCTCCAGATCTTGGGGATGGTTATAGACTGTTTAGCTTATTTTGTTTTGCTTACAGATTCAGAAATTTGTACACGTTTTAGGAAATGTTATTAATGATTTGGGAAAAATTAGAAAAGGAAAAATGCAATTATGTGATAGTTGCCTAGCCTAGTTCCACGATAAGCACCATCACGACCGGTTAGGATTTGGGGTCATGACAAGTTGGTATCAGAGCACTAGGCTACATAGGACTCAACGGTCATGAGTAGGTTTAGCAGAGTCTTGCGGATCGGTACAGAGACATTTGTATTTATTTTTGAGAGGCTGCAGAACCCTTAGGAAAATCTCATTTTCTTGAATTTTGTCATGCCATTATATTGATTTTGGAAATCTAAACTTCTGTTGTTTCATTCTCTCGCAGATGGTGAGGACACGCGCTACTAATCAGGGTGACCAGGCACCAGCTAGACCAGTGAGAGGTCGAGGCCGCGATCGAGGTCGTGGCAGAGGTAGAGGGCCAGCCCGCGCAGCAGCCGGGGCAGTACTAGTTGATCCCCATACTATCCAGGATTAGGTTCCCACCGCGGGCATTCCAGCAAGTCAGGCTCAGGCACCGGCAGTGCCCATTGTCATTCCGGGTCTTCAGGAGACCCTGACTCAGATCTTGACAGTATGTACTAGCTTGGCTCAGGCAGTTGTTGTTTCTACTACTGCCGCTACATCTCAGGCTGGGGGAGGCACTCAGACTCTAGATGCCCGGACACCTGAGCAGGTTGTACAGGGCCTTCAAACACCGGGGGCGGTCCTAGCCCAACCGGTTGCTCCAGTTCAGGACTATATGGTCTCAGCTATGCCAGAGGATGAGCAACGCAGGTTGGAGAGGTTTAGAAGACTTCTACCTCCGACTTTCAGCGGTGTAGAGGGCGAGGATGCCCAAGGTTTTCTAGATAAGTATCAGAGGATACTTCCTACTGCTGGGATTCTGGACACCAGTGGGGTCTCGTTTGCTAAATTTTAGTTTTCTGGTGTTACATTCACTTAGTAGGAGTCTTCTGTGAGGCGTAGGCCCATTGGTTCAACACCCCTCACCTAGCAGTAGTTCTCCACTATCTTTTTGGAGAAGTATGTTCCTCAATTCCACAGGGAGGAGCAGTGCATGCAATTTGAGCAGTTGCGTCAGGTAGAGTTATTAGTTACACAGTATGAGATGTGATTTTTTGAGTTGGCTCTCCATGCTACTCTTTTAGTCCCTACGGACATGGAGAGGATCAGTAGGTTCGTGGATGGCCTCACTTACCACCTCCGCATTTTGATGACTAGGGAGAGAGTATTTGGTGCTACCTTCGAGCAGGTTTTTGATATTGCTCGAGATATTGAGTCTGTTCGCCGTCAGGAGCGAGAGGAGAGGGAGGCTAAGAGGCCTCGTGGATCTGGTAGTTTCAGTGGTTCCCTTTCCAGAGAGCAGTTTCAGCACAGCAGAGGTCGCCTATTTAGACCTCCTCTGCCAGCTCCCCCAGCTTATAGTGGCGTATCTTCGGGGCAGGGTCCCTGCAGCTCTCATTATGGTTGTTCTTTCCTTTAGTGCCCTTCTAGCTCAGACTTCCTCCAGGGCATCATCATTCCAGGGTTCTTCTATGAATGGTTTATTCGGTGGCTATCCTGGTGTCAGGGGTTCCCTTCAGTCCCCATATCCAACTCCAGGGAGTTTCTTTGTGTGTGGAGAGTTTGGACATATATGGAGGCAGTGTCCTTATCGTCCTGGTAGTTCATCTAAGCAGAGGGGTCAGTCCTCAACTTCAGCTCCAGTCACTTCACCACCCGCCCAAGCAGCTAGGTGTGGGGTCAGGCAGCTAGGGGTCGCCCTAGAGGGGGAGGTCGAGCAGGTGGAGGTCAGGCCCGTATCTATGCACTTCCAGCCATACCAGATGTTATGGCCTCCGATGCGGTGATCACATGTATTATCTCAATCTGTCACTAAGATGCTTCGACTTTATTTGACCCTGGTTCCACATACTCTTATGTTTCATCATATTTTGCTAATTTTCTGGATATGCCCCGTGAGTCCTTAGTTACGTCTGTTCATGTGTCGACTCTGGTAGGCGATACTATTATTGTGGACCGTGCGTATCAGTCGTGTGTGGTATCTATTAGGGGTCTGGAGACCCGAGTGGACTTATTATTACTCAGCATACTTGATTTTGATGTGATACTGGTGGATTGTTTATCCCCATTTCATGCTATTCTTGATTTTCACGCCAAGACCGTGACCTTGATTATGCCCGGAGTTCCGAGAGTTGAGTGGAAAGGGTCTACTGAGTATGTGCCTAGCAAGGTGATTTCTTACCTGAAGGCTCCGCGTATGGTTGAGAAGGGATGTCTATCTTATCTGGATTTTGTGAGGGATGTTAGTGGTAAGGCTTCTGTTGTTGATTCCGTTCCTCTGGTCCGTGATTTTCCAGACGTATTCCCTGCAGACCTGCAAGGCATGCCACCTGACAAGGACATTGATTTTGGTATTGACTTGGTGCCATGCACCCAGCCTATCTCTACTCCACCTTATCGTATGGCACCAGTGGATTTGAAGGAATTGAAGGAGCAGCTTCAAAAACTCCTAGATAAGGGGTTCATTCAGCCTAGTGTGTCACCTTGGGGTGCACAGGTGTTGTTTGTGAAGAAAAATGATGGTTCTATGCGCATGTGTATTGATTATCGGCAGCTGAACAAGGTTACGGTGAAGAACCGGTATCCTTTGCCTCGTATTCATGACTTGTTGACCAACTTCAGGGAGCTAGAGTGTTCTCCAAGATTGACTTGAGGTCCGGGTATCAGCAGTTGAAGATTCGGGATTCTGATATCCCGAAGACTGCTTTCAAGACTAGATATAGCCATTATGAATTCCTTGTTATGTCATTTGGGTTGACAAATGCTCCAGTAGCCTTCATGCACTTGATGCACAGTGTATTCAGGCCTTATCTCGATTCATTCGTCATCATGTTTATTGACGACATCTATACACCCGATCCTGGGAGGATCATGAGCAACGTTTGAGAGTTGTGCTTCAAACTCTGAGGGAGAAGAAGTTGTATGCGAAGTTTTCGAAGTGTATATTCTGGCTTGATTCAGTTACGTTTTTCTTCCATATGGTGTCTTGTTATGGGATCAATGTAGATCAGAAGAAGATCGAGGCGGTACATAGTTTGCCTAGACCATCATCAGCTACCGAGATTCATAGTTTCCTTGGGTTAGTAAGGTATGATCGTCGTTTTGTAGAGGGAGTTTCATCTATTGCAGCACCCATGACCAGACTGATCTAGAAGGGTGCCCAGTTCAGGTAGACTGAGGAGTGTGAGGAGAGCTTTCAGAAGTTCAAGTCAGCTTTGACCACAGCTCCGGTGTTGGTTTTGCCTACTAGTTCAGGTTCTTATACAGTTTACTGTGATGCTTCTAGAGTTGTCATGGGAGCGGTATTGATGCAGGACGGTAGGGTGATTGCCTACGCGTCTAGACAGTTGAAGGTGCACGAGAAGAATTATCCAGTGCACGATCTTGAGTTAGCTGCCATTGTTCATGCCTTGAAGATTTGGCGTCATTGTTTATATAGAGTGCATTGTGAGATTTTTACTGATCATCGTAGTTTGCAGTATTTGCTGAAGCAGAAGGACATTAATTTGCATCAGAGGAGGTAGTTGGAGCTTCCCAAGGATTATGACCTCACTATTCTATATCATCCGGGGAAGACCAATGTAGTGGCTGATGCCCTGAGTCGCAGAGTAGAGAGTTTGGGGAGTGTTGATACCCAATTTTTCCTCAAATTCTTTTCAAACTTGCATATAAGCTTTCAAAATTACTCTTTGTAATAATGAGTATTTTTCCCTATTTTTTCATATTTTTATTAAATTAATTTCATGTTTATCTAATATTTTATATTTAAATAATTGATCTTAAATTATGTTATAAATAATTTTAAAATATTTCCAGCTCGGTATGTCATTTTTAATCATTTTTATCCATTAGGATTCAACTATTTCATAAATTATCCAATTGGATCTCATTTAATTTCAATTACATTTATTTTTGCAATCATAGCCCAATTGTATACTTTATGCTATTAAATTCGGAAACTGTTGATTTTTATATATGTGATATTATTTAATTACCTTAATTTTATTTATTTGATCTCAATTTTATCTTTTATATAATTATTAGTTATTTTATTAGTTTTACTTATTTTTTATGGGTATTTANCCCCCCCAATTAATCCCAATCAACCAGCCCCAAATTAAACTCTCCCCAGCCCAGGTCCTAAACTAACCCGGCCTAGCTCCGAACTCATCTGATTCGTTGATCAAATAAGATCAACGACCCAGATCCCCCTTTCCATAATTAAACCCTCACCTAACCCCCCTTTCCATAATTAAACCCTCACCTAACCCCCTTTCCCCGTCTCACTTTCGAGACTCCTCACTCACTCTCTTCATCTCGTCATCTCTCTCTATCTTTCTGCTAATCTCTAGAAGCCTCATTGGCTTCTCCCCTCCGATGGGTCTTGTTCATATTCTCCGACTTGTTTCCTCACCGGAATCCATGGCTCTCTACTATCTCCTGGTCATCCACCAGCCTCTTAACCCCTCAGTGACATCCTAGGTGCTTCAGGTGAACCTGAAGCGGTNTTCCCCCCCCCCCCCCCCCCGGCCGTTTGAGTAAGTTTGCAGTACCCCTAGCCTGAATCAAGGTCACTCACGAGGTTTGCCATCTTTTCTGAGGTTCCACAAAACCCTAGTTCTCTGTATCTTTGGGTTTTCTTTAAGATACGTCTTATATTTACCATGCTATGAAGTTTCTTCTTGTTTTTCTCCGGAAAAATTGGTTTTAAACAATTTCGAAAACTAGGGTTTCTATACCCTGTTCTCAAAGCAGTTTCCTTTTGATTTTTTTGATATCCATGCTATGTTTAAGCTATTATATCTTGATTTTATGGTGAAACCCTAAGTATTTTGGGTTTTTCTTTGTTATTTGACTGTATGCATTCATGTATCCTCTATGACTCCTATTTAATCTACTACTATGACCTCTTCCTGTTAATTTCTATGAGTACCTCTTTGCGTTGATAAGTGATTGTTGTTCGAACTCTTGAAATTTCGACCTTTACCCTACTGGCTCTTTACTGGTTGATTTATATTGATTCTTCTGTGTAAAATCCCATGCTTGTGATATTTTCCTTATATACATGGTCCTGTATATTCTGCCTATAAGTCTGTACCAATTTTGAATTATTTCTACACTTGTGTGATGCTTTTCTTAATTACTTGGGACTTCCTGTGACTGAATCCGAGATTCTCTTGACTGATTTCAAATTGATGCCCTATTTGACTTTATACACGGGTAGTTCAATTTTCCTTAATTACCCCACTATGTACTTGGCTTCATTTGTGCACTATGTGAATGTTTTTGCCCTAATCAGCCTTATTAGACTGATTTTCTTTCCTTATTCTGCCTTGACTATACCATCTGAGACTAGACTCTTTAATTAAAGGAGTACAGTTGTCTTAATTGGTGTTAATTGATTTATTTCCATGTTTGTGCACTCCTTACCCATGTACTACTCGTTTTTTCAAAACTATATAAAGAGTTTTTCCCTCTTTGCAAAGACACTGTAATTCACACCCAATACACTGATATTCATCAGCAACACCACTGACATACACACACATTGCTCTGAACTTTCCTGTGCTTTCATATACATCCCTTCCTGCTCTTTGCATCTATTGTTGACTACTCAGTCGGCTAAAGCCAAGACTGAGTAATCTCTATTGCTCTTGTGCTCTGCATACTAATGTTGCTCTCATCCTGTATATTATTGTTCTACTGCTTCTCTCTCTTTGTCATGTATACTGCTACTGCTGTGCTATTTCCTGCACTTTGATGTTCTCTATTCTTTGACTAGTATGTTTTCTGATTTAATTTTATAGTATCTATACCCAATATGCTCCAGTTTTTTTCTCTTTACCTATTGTTGATTATGTGCTTTATTCTATGATTCTACTGTCTGCCCTGTAATTAGTTCAATCCCCATCATGTATCCCTTTTGTTATGTTTGAATATGCATCTTGCTTTCCTATGGTTCCCTGTAATGGTGTCTTTAGCATACCCCTACTATTTCCCTTTCCCCTGAGTCAGATATGTCTCCAACATGCTAATGTGTTCCCAAGTTTATGTTTGCCTTGACATGATTGTGGTTACTGGCTCTTATCTTCTGCTTAACTCTATATTCTGTAAATCTGTCTCTCCTATTTTTGTGTTTTGCAGTCCCGACCCTCTGTGCTAGTATGTGACCACTATCTGGTAATTGTGTGGTAATTGTGACTCTGCATATTTCTAATGTTTAATGATATTTGTCCCCAATCCCTTACCCTTGTTTGCGTTTGCTTTTTCATGAGGCTTGTTGCCTATCGGTTGTGATGGTACTCCTACTCTTCTGATAAACTTCTTTATTGCTCTTCCAAAGTTATTTTCAAAACTATTGTCTCAACTACTCCTTTTCAACTCAAATTCTTTTTTTTAGACTTCAAGAACTCCCCCACTATTCTTAGATTCTAGGTTCTGCCCCCTTCGTGTGAGCATTGCCTTGGGGACCCTTGAGTACCCATTGAACTTTGACACTCAAGGCTAGCTCCCTACACTGCACTTACTCATTTCTGGCTAGGGTACCTGGGTGTGAGCACAATCCAGGATCTTCTGAGGTCCTTAGAGACTATGACACACTTGGGTTGGAAAGAGCCATGGCATGTGGTAGATGGATCTGGTACTTTGGGCCTACTGTTAGGCTCCCTATAGTTAGCTTCTTGATTTTTCTTTAGTTGTGTAATTTATGCAGTTCTGGTTTGTAATAGTTATTTGTAAAAAATAATTTGGGGCCGGATAGTGAAGATGGGAGGGGATTATGCATGCTTAATATAGTTATGGGTAGAAATCATGACTATAGGATTTATTTCCCTATGTGTGCAATAGTATCCTGTTTAGGACATGCATATCATGCAATAGAAATCATGCTTAGGTTCTTTATTTCAGCATGTCTATTATGTTCCTGTTATTTTATAAGCCTTGTTCACAGTTAATACCTACAACAAGTGATATAATGTACGGCTACTGCACTTCCATAAGCATCACATTTAGAAACCATGTCTTTAGGTATCCTTGTGCGCATTAGATATCATGTTCTTTAGAACCTTACCTTTCAGCATGTTTGTTTCAAGTTATATTTTGTTGTACACCTAGTTAGCGTGTATCTAATCTGATAATCTCGCTAAAATGTGGTTAAACAATTTAAAACGCTTCTGCAAGTATATTATCCTGCATATCTTTAAAATCAGAACTAAAGTATGCATGTTCACCTTCAAAACAAAATAGGCAATGTATACGCCCGCCAAGGCAAGCCTTAGGCCCAATACTTATTAAAACCCAATCAATCGCTTTGTGTCCTGTTTGTGTTGAAAATGATCTTTAAAACTAATCAGCCTCTTCTAGAAACCTGAGAACCTCGCTATGTGTCATTATTTTCACTCCTGCTTGCCCAGTAATTAATAGATTTTCAAAACAAATTCTCCCTTTCACAAGATCGCTCTGTTCTGTTTGAATCCTCTCTCTATTTTAAAATTATTGGTTCTTGAAGTTTTGCATTCACTCTCTGTTACTGAAAACTACTGGTCCTTGCTTTATTTTTGAGTTATTGGATTTCAAAGTAAGTCACTCATGTTCGAAGTTACTCTGCTTTATTTAAAAAAATCTTGCTTTACTTCTGAATACTGGTTTTCTAAAAGCTATTCATCCATTTTTACTGAAAACTTCATCGAAACTGCTGTGCACTTTTTCCTTCTACTGTCTTTAAATTACTGGATTTCTAATCAACTCCTCTTCTTTAAACTGCTCTGTTTTAACTAAACTTCCTGCTTTTTACTGAGTTTCCAAAACCAAAACTGCTAAAACCTACTGTTTTCCAACTCAAAACCTCCGTTTTAAATCCTGATTTTGGACTTTGATTGTGTTTGAGACGTGCAATCTATGTGTTTACCTGTGGAGGGATCTGTGAGCCTCTTATCTGCTTTTTATGTGTTCCCATACGTGTAGTCCTATTTGTTTTTATGCATGTCGCTTAGAATTTTATCCCTTTAAACCTAGGGGTTCAGCCTAGTACTAACCTTGTAGGAATAGTAGTCCTAAATACCCTCCAGGACTTATAAAATGGGACGGGTAATAGCACGGAATAAGCTTCATGACCGACAACGCGTTTTAAATACCTTAACGGGGGGAGGGTAGAATATGGATATGATGACGGTGCGCTAATACCACGTGTAGCCCCTCTCCGAGGCGTGACATACCGGGTATTGCATTGATGTGATCCATATTGATTTAAACCCTAGGACATATTCATTCAAATGATTTTACTTTACTATTCTTTAAAATTCTTTTGACAATCTCAGCATTTACTTGAAATCCCCTCTAACATGAGCCTTGCTTGTCATTTTTTTACTGTCCAAATTCACAAAACTTCTTGGTTGGGACCCACAGTTATGGATCTTGAGGGGTGCCTAATACCTTCCCCTTGGGATAACTTCAAGCCCTTACCCAATCTCTGGTAACGCAAACTAGCTCATGAGTTATTTACTCTAGGTGCCCCAACGCACCATAAAAATTGTTAGATGGCGACTCTTCCTTAAACCTTTCCTTTAAGGAGTTGTCCAAAATGTCATAAACCCGATGTCTCTGTACCTAACCCGTGCAAGGAAAAAGGGGGTGCGACAGGGAGTCTAGCCTACCTTTCAGCAGTAGAGCGACCTTTAGCACTTGATGTTCAAGCTTTAGCAGGTCATTTGGTGAGATTGGATTTGTCAGAGCCCCCGCAGGTGTTGGTTTATGTAGCCTCCAGTCCTCTCTTTATGATCAGATTAGAGCACGCCAGTACGATGATCGACACTTGTTGGTTCTTCGGGACAGGGTCCGTCGAGGTGATGCCAAAGATGTTACTATTGGTGATGACGGGGTCATGAGGATGCAGGGTCGTATTTGCGTGCCCAATGTAGATGGGATTCGAGAGTTGATATTAGCAGAGGCTCATAGGTCGCGGTATTCCATCCATCCAGGTGCCGCGAAGATGTACCAGGATCTGAGACAACATTATTGGTGGCGGTGGATGAAGAGAGATATTGTTGAGTATGTAGCTCGGTGTCTCAACTGCTAGCATTTCAAGTATGAGCATCACTGGCCAGGTGGATTGCTTCAGAGGTTATATATTCCGGAGTGGAAGTGGGAGCGGATCACCATGGACTTTGTAGTTGGGCTTCCACGGACTTCGAGGATATTTGATTCTATATGGGTCACTGTGTATCGTCTGACCAAGTCCGCGCACTTCATTCCTGTTGGTACTACTAATTCGTCGGAGCGGTTAGCTGAGATTTACATTAGGGAGATTGTTCGGTTGCATGGGGTTCCAGAATCTATCATTTCCGACAGAGGTACTCAGTTCACATATCAGTTTTAGAGAGTCGTGCAGAGGGAGTTGGGTACTCAGGTTTAGTTGAGCACAACGTTTCATCCTCAGACCGACGGGCAATCGGAGCAGACTATTCAGATCTTGGAGGACATGTTGCGGTCCTGTGTCATTGAGTTTGGGGGTTCATGGTACCAGCTTCTGCCACTCGCGGAGTTTGCTTACAATAATAGTTACTAGTCCAATATTTAGATGGCTCTGTATGAGGTTTTATATGGTAGGAGGTGTAGATCTCAGGTTGGTTGGTGTTACACCCTGTGTTTTCGTACGTGAGAGTACGTCGTAAGTCAATTGATATAAGCTCATAAATAAGATTATATTTGGAAGCACATAAATTAAAGTAATCATGTTATCTTGCAGGTTACAAATCTGTAATTTCATGAATAACGAGTACCAAGAGGGTTGGAAAGCTTAGAAGCTAAACCAATTGAAGAAAATAAGTTTCGTTGAAAGTCGCCAAGTTTGGAATGTTATAACATGTACTTTAGGGTGAGACTATGGTTCATTACATGATAAGGAGGTTATGCTATGAGTTAATGTTTATCGTATGATAGTTGTTTTCTACGTTTTGAAGTCAAGCAAGTTGTGGAACCAAAAGTTGGCAAAGGTCTTCACAAGTTACACTCATAATGTGCTGAAATATAGGTCAAATGTAACTACCATTTTCTCCCAATATACTTGGAATTATTGGATTCTATACCAATCAAATTGAATATCTATGAGTCTAGTTTCCAACGCATTAAACCGTTTATCTATACGACATAGGAGAAGAGAGATATTTGCAGTTTTGCTAGGCTGCGTAGACATCATAAGTGACAAGTAGGTGGATTACTAGAGCGTTTTGAGCGATACAGTTCATGTTTTATATGAGGTTTTATTGGGACATATTATATACCAAATTAAAGTTCTTGGAATTTAGTTTCCAACTCTCTTAACCGTTCGTTCATACGACATCAAGATAAAAAGATATAAGCGTCGGAAGATGGATGGACCAATCCTAAGGTGCCAAGCTAGCACCTCTTTGACTTTTCCAAAGTTGATATATATAGGTCTTAGATCGGTTTTCTCTTCATTTTTCAGAATACCTCGACCATAGAACACCCATAAGCATAACCTCAAGCTATATTCTAGGGTTTCAAAGAATATTACCATCCCGCGCATGAAATCGAGAAGTGATAACATCAAATTGATCCCAACGATGTAAGTCTCATTATACCGCCTCTCCTTTTTCTTTTTAGTTAGAGTTTTGGGAGCTACTTCATAGTTACAAAATGACTAATATCTGTAATTAAGTTTTTAAATATCAAGGAAGGTTGATAAATGTGTTTCCTAATAGTTAGAACTCACGGGACGGTGATCGGAAGCCGTGAGCTCGAGTTATTTGACTAGTAGCAGACTGTTTTGTTGATTTTTTTATGTTGCTGTTGGGCTGCATTTTTTACTACTGTTTTGTGGAGTTTTGGAGGAGGAAGGGTGTGTATAAACACCATATAGATATAGTTTTGTTGGCTGGTCATTCGTTGTAACATTTCCAGGTTGTTTGACACGACTACGGTGGTCGTCTTACGTATGAAGTGATTAGGTTGTGTGTGGACTATTTTGGGAGGCTCAATATAATTATTATTGATGTTGTTTGGGCTGTTGGTGATTGTTTTGACTTTTGTGAAGTCATATATATAGGGTAGGTGTTGTCCGTTCAATCGTAAAATAGGTAGTGGTCGATACATAATAGTTATGACGCTTAAAAAATAACGATAGTGTCGTTTCTCTTATTGTAGATTAAAGAGTTGTGACATTTGCGTAGCTTGAGGTTGGGGCAGTATATACAAGGTATGTGAGGCTATCCCTTTCCTTCTTTTGCACGACTCTGATTGTACACAATTCAATGAACGAGCTTCCACATATACTCTACTCTTAGAAGCTAGAAGAACTTACATTGTTTCCCTTCTTATGGAACAATTTATGTTGAGGTTGCTTCTCTTATTCTTATGTTATCAATGTTGTTGGTACTTCCTGATTCTTATAAAATTCTTGATGAAGATTTTATCCTTATAACGTGTACGGAGAATATGGACCTTACGTCACTCCGAAAGATTCAGAATATGATTCCAATTAGTCCTACATGCATTATATATATATATATATATATATATATGTGTGTGTGTGTGTGTGTGTGTGTGTGTGTGTGTGTGTGTGTGTCTATTTTACTCCACCGAGCCGCGCTATAGTTGGCCGAGTATGGAACCTATTGTGCAACCACTGATCAGTTGGGTTTACCGAGCTCCACGTGGCCAGGTACGATATGATGATGATGATGCCCACATAGGCGGATGATTTAATGGTTTATGTATATATACGTATGTATCACACATTTCATGTCAGTAGCCCTCAGAGGCACTCAGATATTACATGTTGTATATTCTTTATTCCCGTTTACATTATTGTTCTTACTTATGCTTTCCTCCCTTACATACTCAGCACTTTATTCGTACTGACGTCCCTTTTATTTGTGTACACTGCACGTCATGTTGGAGGTTCTGATAGACAGGTAGACGCAGCTCCCCCACCACATTAGGCTTTCCAGTTCAGCGGTTATAGGCGAGTTCCCTTCTCCGGACTTGCCGTGGTCTTGGTATGCATTTTTGTTATAGATATTATGGGTATGTCGAGGACCTATTCCGGCTTTGTTGCATTGCTTATGCTCCTTGAGAGGATCATAGACAGGTTTCGGCTTATGTATAGTTTGGTATACCTTGTCGGATGATTTTTATTGTATAGTCTTTCATGGAAGCGTGGTAGCTCCTAACTTACATGCAGTTTCTTGGCAGTCTTGTTATCCCATGATATGCATGTTCATTCCATTATCATTCATTGTCTGGTGTTCATAATCCATATCTACCACTTATATTGATCTCGTCAGCCCATAAAGATAATAAGAAGGTTAGATAAAATGTACGTTCGTGCTCGGCAAGTATGGCCCGGGTGCTAGTCATGATCCTCTAGTTTGGGTCATGACAGTTGGTTTGAGCAGGGCGAGGCTAGGCTTTTAGGCACAGACTTGATCCAGGATGCGTTGGATAAGGTGAAGTTGATTCAGGAGCGACTTTGCATGACGCAGTCTAGGTAGAAGAATTATGCGGAACGGAAGATCCAGGATGTGTCTTTCATGGAGGGAGAGAAGGTATTGTCGAAGGTGTCGCCCATGAAGGGTGTTATGAGGTTCGGGAAGAGGGGAAAGCTGAGTCCCTGGTTCATTGGGCCTTTTGAGGTACTTCAGAGGGTTGGAGAGGTGGCTTATAGACTTGACTTTCCACCCAACTTATCGAGTGTTCATCCGGTATTCCATGTGTCGATGATCCGGAACTATATTGGTGATCCATCTCATCTTTTGGTTTTCAACACAGTTCAGCTCGAGGGTGATATGTCATATGAGGTAGAGCCTATGGCTATTTTGGGTCGTTATATCAGGAAGTTGAGGTCTAAGGATATAGCTTCAATGAAGGTTCAGTGGAGAGGGCATCCAGTGGAAGAGGCCACTTGGGAGATCGAGCGGGAGATGCGGAGAAGATATTCTCACTTGTTCGAGACTCTAGGTATGTTTCTAGACCCGTTCGAGGGTGAACGTTTGTTTAAGAGGGGGTGAATGTAATGACCCGGCCGGTCATTTCGTAGAATTGCCCCGTTATTTCTATTTCTGCTTTGTTATGCATTGTTTAGTGGATTATGATGTGTCGAAGTCGGGTGGTTCGGGTTCGGAGTGGTTGTAGTGAGAATTAAGACACTTAGTCTCTTAAAGTAGCCTTATAATTGAAAAAGTCAAGTAGGAGTTGACTTATTGGTAAACAACTTCGGAATGCGTATTTTATGGCTCGGATAGCTTCGTTAGGTGATTTGAGACTTAGGAGTGTGTTCGGAATGTAATGTTGATGTCCGGTGTAAAATAGGCTTGAATTGGCGAAAGTTAATTTTTGGCGATTTTCGGTCGGCAGTGAAAAATAGGCTATCCGGATCGGAAAGGAATTCCAAAAGTTGGAGCAGGTTCGTAATGTCATTTTGGATATGTGTGCAAACTGTTTAGGTTAATCGAAGGTGTTTTGGATGGTTTCGGCATCGTTGATGGAATTTAGAAATTTCAAAGTTCACAAGTTTGAATTTGATGTGATTTTGGTGTTTTCGCGTTGTTTTTGGTGTTTTGAGGGCTCGAATAAGTTTGAATGATGTTATGGGGTGTGGTGGTAGTTTTGGTTGAGGTCCCGAGGGCCTCGGGTGTGTTGCGGGTAGTTAACGGAGTGTGTTTGGACTTAAAAGGACTACTGTTGCTGTTGTATTTCTTGGTTCTGGTTTCCTTATATGTGATCGCATAGTGGGTCTGCGATCGCATAGGCGTGTTTGTAAGGCTCAGGAATTATTCTATGTGATCGCATGTGTAGGGATGCGATCGCGGAGTGAGGGAAGGAGGAAAGCAGCGCGATCGCTTTTGGCTGGGTGCGATCGCATAAGTGTTTTGGCGCGTGGGGGGGGGGGGGGGGG